>VZTD01000110.1:358673-392488 GCA_013397725.1 Rhagologus leucostigma | reverse complement strand
CCCTCGCCCAAGGCTACGGCAGAGCACGGCGGGGCCGCGCAAAGAAGGGGTTCCGCGCCGTAGTTAACCACCGCTAGGCTAATAGGACTGTCGTTTGCTTTCCTCGAGGTATTCCTGCACTATTTAGTTGAAACATATTTCCTCAGCCTGCCTTCTTGGGCAAGAGCAGCAAAGAGCCCTCTTCTGCGTGTTTTTGATTCAAGCCCAGAAAAACCGGTGCCAGTTTTCAGCGGCACCCTGATATTTAAGCGATCACGGCTTCTTTAAACAAAGGAAAGAGCCTGAAAGAACCTGGTACAAGAGCTTGATCCCTGTGCTGGGCTGGGGAGAAACACCTTCAACTGTATATATAAATCTTTACTTTCTGCAGCAGTTTGAGTAATGTCTAAAGAAAGCATGGATCCGTACCACTTCCCTAAGGAAACAATAGAACCTCAGTACATGGAAATTCCAACAGCAGACTAGGAAAAAAAACCCAAAAACCAAATAAAACCAAATAAAACCAAAGTGGCAAACAGCTACGAGCGTTTTTATTATTCTGCTTTGTTGCCACACATTTGCTTATTGTTTGGATTCTCCCCCAAGGTTAGCTTTTGAATAAATTTGAGAAGAAAAGTAAAGTGACCTAATGTTAATATAAAACTATTTAATTTTAATCCTTTGATGTATTAGATGTAAATCAAAATCCCACATAGCTGAATTTGTCTGACAAAGCCAATGTAAACCGAATGCTGTAAGTTTCGTACTATGTCTGAGAGCACTGTTCTTAAACACGCATTTATCATGGCCATAAAAAAAACCCTCGTCACATCAATCTTGGCAGCTAGGAAGCAGGTCATGCTGCAGCATGTACTGTGTTCCAACAGATTAGAGAAAAAAAATCAACATTAATGATAAACTCAATTGAGTTTATCTCTGATAACATTTTTTAAAGGATTTCCTCTCATAATCTTTTCCTCTTGAAGTTCAAAGTTCATTTTGATAAATTGTTGAGGGGTAAACAATTAAGTCAATAAAAGCAATTAAAATTTAGCTGGTTTACCCTTCCTGAAGTAACTGGAAAACACTCAGTAACAAAAGCAACTTGACTAGCCATAAATTAAACTAAAAAGGAAATTAATATCCTAAAACATCCATTTATATAAGGAATAGTCCCTTCTCCTTAAAGCTGAATAGATACGCTGTAAGATGTAAGTCATTCTCACAACCATCTTACACTTATTTTAACAAAGGTACATGCTAATTTTCAAAAGATCCAAACACCATTCACAATTGCCTCAACCAGCAGTTCACTGCCATTTGAACCTAAATTTCCCAGCACAAATATCTGCATCTCCAGCTGCTGGTGCATATGCAAGGTGTCTCAAAAATGGCTTGAGCAACATAAGAGAACTCCTGCCTTTCCACCTGATGTGTTTTGCACCCATTTCTTTGCTCCTTATTAAGTCTCTGAGCATGTGACATACGATTTTGAAACTCTCCTACTAAAGCAAACTGGTTAAAATACACTCATCTATACAGAGCAGCTTAATTAAAATACTGAGTTTATGTAAGGCATAAGACACTAGACTAAACCTACAGAAGACCAATTTCTAGCAATTCACCTGTTCAGTTTTGGTTGCTGCTCCACTGCTGTAAGTGAACAGCCATCTGATTCCAGGTAAATGCACTAACCAGTAGTGTGGAAACTCACATTAGATTTGACAGTGCCACATGTCACACTGCAACAGCATTCAAAAAACTCTCCCCTCCACCCTGCAACACTGCACTGTAACACTTTCGGGCATTAACAAAAAACCTGTATCTGTATAATTTAATGTGAGCTTTTTTACTTGTTCTCAGTACTGACAGTAAACTGCAATTAATCAAATGAAAAAATGGAGACTAGTGTGGAAGGCTAAATATTTCCATCAAAAGTACAGGAGAAAGAGACTAAATCCATTACACTTTTCCCTTCCATGACAAAGCACTGAATTTGAGATTTTTAACGCAATTCCAAACACTGATGGACATACTCTGCTAATATACAGACTCACAGCACTGTTTATTCCTGGTGAAATTCACCTAAGCATGTGGTCAGAAGCAAACAGGCAAAACATCCATTTAAATTTTTACTCTATAAGCCAACAAATAGTAACAGCCATTTAAAATACACTGTATGACCAAAACCACCAGATCAGTCAAAAGCTACAAGACTAATCTAAGACAAAATACTGACAGTTCCATGATAAAAGAATATTGTGCAGAATTTTCCTAGATGCAAGTCAAAACTGAACTTCTGTAAATGTTTCTTACATTACTATTTTGAAAAAGCCCATTCAACAGCCAGGCACACTACAATATCCCACTGAGATGTTACTTTTCCTGAAACATACATTTAAACCACTGCATTAATATTAAATGCTTCACATCAGCTACCTTTATTGAAGTTTCACTAAATACTAGGCAGGTTCTGCAGCCATTCATCCAGAAATAGTTGGTGTGAAGACGCCTCCTACTGTCAAACTTGAAATACTACAGTCTGAAAAAAAACACTGAATCTGATCCAGAAAGTCTCTACTTCTCAGATACAGGTACTTCTTACTGAATTTTCCCTTTTCTGTGTTCGAAGTTGATACTTGCAGAAATGTCTGCTTGTTAAATACTCTGGTCTCCTGTATCATAAACTCCGTAACTTAGACTCAAGTGGTTGAAATTTTGTACGTGCAACCTTAATTGAAGGGTAATTATGGCAAGAGTATTTAAAGTGTTCTTTTCAAACCCTGAAGCAAGTTACACATTCTTTTGGGAAGCCATTGTGAAAAAGTAAAAAGCCCATGATTTTACTAGCTCTCCTAGGTAATGAATTTGCAGCCAGCAGCTTGATAATCAACTTTTAGTATCAAAGGGATGCTAAGCCCATCCCAATTGACAACCCTTAAGCATCATTATTTCTTCTATTACAGAGAAGTGGCTAAAACAGAAAAAGGGTTTAAGAGAGAAACTTAAATTATGAGCTGGTCATTGCTAGACAGAAGGAAAATGAGGAAAAAGTCAAGGGAAATTTCACGAGAAATACATGACAAATAGGTGTGTTGCAGTACATGATTAAAGCAAGTAGACAGTAAGTGGTTACTCCTTTGAATTTTCTTGACAATTACTATCTCCCAGTAATTTCACTGGAACTTGCTGCTGAAAGAACACTTGGAGCACTGAAAATGTGACCCTGGGAGCAGACTCTTCCTTTCAGGAACTCCCTCTCACAGATATCTGTATATACCCCTCAGCAAGCCAAGCATAAATAGATGAAAAATATACCATAACCAACAACAACACTGCCCCAGGCCTTAGCATTTCTTAAAACCCATGGCAGGACCAAATAAAGAAACTGTGGGCAATTCACCAGCTATTGGCACAGCAGGTTCTCCAGCCTGGCTTTTTCAAAGTCCTTTGCACTTCCAAGGTAGTTGTTTTTCAAAAACATTCCAACTTAAGCACACATATTGTAGAGAAAAACTAGGCTGTAAAGGGGCTTTTATGCTTCTCAGATTTGACCACTGCAGTAAAACATGCTATGAGTTCAGAACGGTTTCTCCACTGCAGGGCAAACGTAAATCTGAGTAATTCTTCCAACACTTGAGCACACAGAAGCAAAGCTCCTAACAGCAAGTTCAGGACTTAAGCCCCTCCTGCAGCTGCAGAGCCAACTTGTGTTGTCAAGCAATTCACATGCTTTAGTTAGACACCTGTGAACACAAGAGCCCTTCTGCCGTAGTCTCTTGTGCCTTGTGTGCCCATCCCTGGTATACACTAGGCAGGGGCAAATATGGAATAACTTATCTGTGCTTGGTGTACCCTGCCTTGTCTGCTTTACTCACTCTGATTTTCCTACAAAACCTGAGACACAGGCCACATGTGCAAGACTACCAGGCCTGAGCAAAGGTCTGACAAGATAAAGAGCAGTGGGACAAATGCCATGTGAACCAACTTCTACCTCCTCTCGCTAGTGTCTAGAAGTAAGACCAAGTATTTTCAGTAGATAATTTATGTTCACTTTAAGCAAGCACTAGCAATTAAAAGTCATTATTTCAACACCATCTTGAAAACTTGTGGGGAACCTCAAACAGGTTACTGAGCGGCTATTAAGAAATGAAAATGGAGATGTGGTTGCAACTTCTCTAACCTGTAAAAGAAAGTCTTGGATTGGAGAAGACCACATCTGCGCAGAACAAAGGAGAAAGAGCTGTAGAGCTGAGTGTACCTACTACAACATATCCATGCAGCTCTAGCCCCAACCTAACAGACTATCAAGGCTGCTCATGCTCTTATTATCAGGCTGTCCCCTCTGTACTGAGGGATGTAGCATTTTGCTTCCTTAAGCTGCTCAGAGTGTCACAGCACAATCGTCTGCCCAACAGAAGGCATTTGATAAACAACTGCTACATAGACACCTTTGGAAATAGGAAACCTTTAGCAGAAAGGTTAATCATTCATCTGTATGTAAGTTTCCTATCAATTTCCAAATCAGGTCGACAACAATGGGCCCTGGAGCACAGAAAGTTTGAGTACCAGTTTGAAGACAAAGATTAACACATTCATTTTCTGCATTTTTCTATATTCTGCTGGCTTTTTCACTTAAAAAGCAAAACATGTCAAAGTTACAGTATCTGCTATTAGTTTCAGAAACATCAGTTTCAAGAACGCAGAACACAATCTAAGCTTATGAAGCTATGAGACGCTGGTAAGCAGTGTTGCTACGCCCAGCGTTCAAATAATCCAAGGTAACACTTCTAACTGCACCTGACATCACTCTTCTCCAAAACGTAAAACTTCAGAATGCTAAGCTTAAATCTAGGCATCTTTACTACAGGATGTTGTTGTTTTTTTTTTAACATGAACGAAGTTATATCAGACAGGCAAACTCTTCAGTGCTAATCTAATCTAACCTAGATTGCTAAAAGCAACTATGAAAGAATTGCAAAGAAGCCTCCCTCTCTATCAAGCATAAGCCCCGAGCACCCTTCCCTGTCATCCAAAGTCTCACTTAATTCTCTTTCCTCACCAACCTCCCAATTTTCCCCCCCCAAAATAATTTTCCCTTCAATACAGCAACCAAAACTGGACAGAAAACACCATTTACACAGATGTTAAATTATGGTGCATTTCTGCAACTGCTGCCAAAGACATTCTATTTCAGTGACACATTTTCCTAGCCTGAACCTGTTAACGAGGTAACTTACCCTCCTCAAACACTAAATGAGATTCTCTACACCTGGTATAAATGAAAAGTGAAAAGAATGAGTCACAACACTCCAGTCAATGTTGAAAGTTTAATGTTCCTGCTACATACTGCCTTTCAGAACTGCTAAACAAGAGTGTCATTGATAACAAAACTACAGTAAGCACCAGAACAGTTTTAATTTAACCAATGCCATAAGAACTGGCACCTCATTTATATTCTTCTTCTTTTTGCTGCAGTCTGGAGAGCACAAGAACTGCTGATTTAGAACTAGCATGTCAATCTGAAGAGAAGCTTACCAAAATCTGTCAATAGGATGTATTCATGACCCTGGATCTTGCAGGCTGCAGGTGTGCTTTGACATCTAACAATTCCCCTTTTCAAATATTGTATCCCATTGTATGTTACAAAGGTGTTAAATGAGAAAGTAATCAAAGAGCAAGCCAAATTTGTTAAGTAGTGAATTTTGAAACTTAAAACTTTTAACAGTTCATTTTCTTTTTAAAATACAGTTACCAGATGCTGTTAGCAAAAATGGGCTAGATCTAAGTAAGGACTTCAGAGACTTCCCATGTCCAGAAGTATGAACCCCAAAGCCCCATCTTAATGACTTCTCAAGCTCAGAACATACCATCACAGTTTGGTCTCTACATGTCCTGAAGTTTAAACTTAACCCTGGGAGATGTTTAGAGAAGAGACCATATGAAACCCAAACACCTGGCAGGGTCAGTGCCTCAAAGGATAAGCATATTCTGATACCACAAAAACACAACCACATCTCCTTTAACACACAGCTACTGAGAGTGGTTGTTAACCTTTATAACTGCTTTTTCTATGCTATGATCTGTGTTACCTAAAAACCACCCAAGATCACAGCGTCAATGGTCCTGCTTTATATTCAGCTACAGATAACAAGCTCCTTCTCCCAAATCCATGGATACCTGGAGAGGAGATAGATGCAGCCTGACAGAGATTCTGAAATGAAGCACTGTGATATTTAAGCCTTCAAGGAATTAAAAAGAAAAATCAGTGACAAAACTAAAACAGTTAGTCAGAGGACACTAGACCCACATCTTCAAGGGGGGGGGGTGGGGCTGAGGATTCAGAAGGGCACTTGGGATAAGCTTCATTCTGTATTACTTACCCTCCAGGCAAGACACATGCTAGAGAAACGCTTCCACCAGCCCCATCCCCATGTGGTTGTTGCCTCCTGCTTGCCCAGATCTTTTAAAACCTTTATGGCTAACTGTGTAAGTGGCACAAAACAAAAAGTAGCTACTGCAGAAATAGATCCATGGCTAACTGGACATTTCTTTTCAACACTACAAGGACCCTTCCATCCCTGAAAAAGCTATCTATTTGCTTAGAAGATCAGAACTTATATTGTTGTATGAAGGACAAGACAGAATAGAGTACAGTAGCATGCTACTCACTGGAAAAACTCAAGACAGAATACATCAGTTCATAGTCTCATTCAGCTGAGTATGTTTAAATCCGCATCTCGTCAAGAACCTCCACTGCTAGGCTAGAGGCAAGGTCAGAACAAGAAAGATCTTCTAGCCCATGCGTTTCAACCGACAAAAATATCCAATATGGACAAAGTAGGAACCAGAATGTGCAAACACAAGCACAGTGAACAGACCATTAGGTGAAGAAAGCGGAATTTCTTTGGGTTCGTTTCCTCGTAGATGCTTGATACAGTGAGGACAAACTAGAATACAGCCAAGTGTTCCAGCACTCCCTTCGGCTGCAGGGCATGTTTTGTTCAGGACCACCTAGCTTCGTCTACACAGACTGAAAACCCAAGGCACTTTGCTCCAGATCTCATACTAATAAGCAATGCCTTAGAGTCAGGCATAGCAATACCGAAGTCCTTTATCAGATCTAGCCCCACTTCTAAGAACTTGTCTCCTCTAAACTGGCAGTGTGGACCAATCACTGAAACATCAAGCTCAGATTCACAAGTATCACACTGCAAATGGAAAGTATGAATCAAACTTTTCAAACTATTGTGTTTGTTTCTCAAATGCTATATAATTTACTTTTCAGTAATTATCAGCTTTTCTTTCTAGTAAAACATGAACTGCAGCATGTAAGATATGCCTTACCAGTTTATACATGCAGATACACACGTAATAAAACAACACTAGCTTCTGAAAATACTAGGTTTTATTCACACCCCTGTGGTAAACAATAACCTTAATATGATGACTAGGTTTCTTTTGTAGATCACTATGTCACATAAAATACAAAACCCATAGCATAAACAAGCTGACAGTTATGAATGTTTAATGTGGTCTCGTTGGGAAATTAAACAAGTTATACTAGTCTTCTCAAGTAGTCAAATTCAAAATGCATCATCATCTCCTAGTTAGTACAGGTCACTGCCATTTCTATAACAAAGTAATAAAGGCACAGCTAGTGCAAGCAGACTTAAACCCGTTCAGACTACTGGGCTGAAAAAATACTTTGGTTGGTTCTTCAGGAGAGAGTTTTCTCTAAACAAATATTGGTCTCAGTTAACAGTTCTGATCATCTTCACAGCTGCAGTCTAATAGCTACATGACAAAGACTTCACAAGAACCAAACTATGTAGCAATGAATTAACATTCATGCTTTAGGGGATTTACTGCATTCTACGTATTGGCAGAAAATTATACTGTTAAAATGCTAGGTAGATTGAACCTACATTTTAAACTGGTTCTTAAGTGTTCGATTTTTTTTTTAACAAATTGGTTACTTAATTCTACCAAGATACAAAACATAAGGCTGTAAGTAACTAATAGTTGTGTTTAGGCTATTACAGTGCAGGTAATCCTCAAGGCCACAGACACACTGCTTCACTGCTGCTTGCATTCTGCTGGGTTTTGATCCTTCTGTTGAGAAAAAAGGAAATACCAGTTTACAGAAATCAGTATTTTAAAAGAACTATCAATATTGCTAAGCATGCTTTCTCAAGCTGCAATATTCAAGTTCTTCCATCTTTTCCGTTGCACTAATTGTCTAGCACTAGCAACACTGCTGTCTTTGTATGCAGCAACATCCACATTGCATTTATTTTGGCTTTGTCAGCACATCAGGATACAATCCAGAACAAAAATCTGTTCAGAACTAAGTGTGGTGAAGTACTCTAAAAGACACCGTAACTGGAAAAAGGAGAAGAGTGATGTGCAGTAACAAACAACCCAGCTCAGAAGAAGCATGCAGATCCTCTTCATGGTTTGAGACAAAAGAAACTTCCTGTGGGCAGTAACAAGAGCATGGCCTTATGCCAGAAGACACTGTAGAGTAATGCAGTGAAATGCCAAATCAGAGTTCTTAATGCTCTGGAAATGTCTTTTGCAATAAATTCCAGTTATTAAAAAAATTCTAACATGGAAAATTTTCTGTGTTCTTGAAACAGACAGCCAGGAATATGTCACAGTAATATGCAAATTTAAGAAAGTTTTTTGCAGGGGCAGAGTTCATTTTCAGGTTTTACTCCACTACCTTTCTTGGTCTGGACAACTTATCTAGGACCACAGTGCTTTAATATATTCAGCTGGCTTACAGCCTGAGATCAGCTTACAACACCATAGTACCACTACTATCTCTAGCCCTTGAGCAGCTCTCAAACTGACCATAGTCTTGCCCTTTCTCAGTTCCGTTTCACTGAGAAAAGCAATCTGAAATGGTGGAAATAAGTCCAACTTGCAGCTGTTTCATTTTGATTCCAAAATCTTCTCGACTAGGAAGCAATTTGAATACACTACAGCAGATGAAACATCACCAAGAGGGCTGTACATTTTGATTACAAGCTTGTACCCTGTCTTTCCATGTACAATGCTAAGATTATGTAATTTTTTCAACAGTACTTTGATAGTAGCTCAAACCATTCCTACTGAAAAGCACTCGTTTGAAATGACAAGCCCTTTTAACAGCAGTCATTTTGGAGCACTTCACAGACTTCATGATTGCAACTTTCACCTACCACCATCAGATGCTTTCAGGTGACCAGATGTACCTTTCCCTCAGCTATTAAAAGCTACGAATTGAGCGGCTCACAATTGTTTTTCCAGCCTGATTAGTGATCTGCCCTTCCCATGGAGTAAGAAAGCTCCCAGTTGCTCTTGGCTGTTCACGTTTTAGTACTTGGCTGTAGATGCGTTCCTGAACCTTGACTTCTGCTACCTCAAACAATAAAAGACTTGCCATTTATCTAACCTGAAAGAGCCTGTTTTGTATTCTGCTGGGAAAACCTGTGCCAGAGCCAGCTTGCAGCAAGTTCCCAAAAACTGACCCTGGATTACACAGTTCTCTCCATGTCCTTACAACCATTTTTCAATTTTCATCATTAGGCAGCAATTTGCTACAAGACAAGTTTATAGAAAACCAACCTTGACTAACCTCAGTACTCAAAGGCAAAGTTACTTTTACAAAATGACTCCTGGAGAAAAAACTCTGTAGAAGTTTCTCTACCAATACTAGTCTGTGAGAGCTAGGCCTGAAACAGCCTCAAAACAAAACATGCTCACTATAGGAACTACTGATTTAATACTTAAAGTAAAATCAAGATTCAACATACATAAAATTTTAAATGTCTGTTGCATACACAAACTTCAAACATTCATTTTAATTCCTTACTTTTGGGTCATAATCAGGATCATTTTCTTCATCTGCTTCTTCTTCTCCCTCCTGAAAGAAAACTTGTTAATATTTCTCTAGCTTATCCACATTCAGCTTTCTGAGCCATTTTAATGAAAATTAACATTAAATTGTACTCAGAAATACATTAATTACCACTTTACATTATACATATTGTAGTAGCTTATCCTCCATAAAGTGTATCTTTTGACATCAGTTGTAGCTTAATTTTTAAGATACCTTAAGAGTTGTCTTAGTTTGGTTTGGGGGTTTTTTTGTTGTTTTGCTGGTTTTTTGGATTTTTTTTTAATTATTCACCTGAGATCCACAAAACAATGTGTTCTATCTTAGTTCAGAAGTAATTCTTAAACTTAGTGTCCAGAGCACTCAAAAACTAAAGGAACTCTTATTCCAGATAATAAACTACAAGAGGGAAACTATTTCAATCAAAGGCATCTATCATCTTACCTCATCATCTGCCTCTTCACCTTCTTCGTCATACTAGAAGAGAAAATAAATAGTTTTGATAGCATCATAAATGCAGCCATTTATAGCTCAAGTAGATGTCAGAGACCACTCTGTATTATGCTCTTAAGAGAATCATAGAATGGTTTGGGTTAGAAGGGCCCTTGAGGGTCATCTAGCTCCAACCACCGTGCCATGGGCAGGGAAACCTTCCATTAGATCAGGTTTCTCAGAGTCCCATCCAACCTGGCCTTGAACATCTGCAGGGATGGGACATCCACAGTTTATCTGGTCAACCTGTTCCAGTGTCTCACAACCCTCACACTAAAGATTTTTTTCCTATTACCTAAGCTAAACCTCTCTTTCAATTTGAGCCCAGAAGCTCCTGTCTCTGTCAGATTTAAAAATGCTTTTTGCATAAGCACGAGTGATGTTCAACTTCCCCTGCCAAGCTCTGGCAGAGCAGACTGTTCCCCCTTCCATGCAGCCCGGGAGAAGCTGATTACACTGCGGTACCACTTGGGGACGGCAGGGGACAGTGGAGCCCAAGGCAACCAGACCTGTCAGTACCTCCCTCCTCCACAGCTCCAGCCAAGCCTTTGCAACAAGGGCCAACAGTTTAGATTCTAAGAATTAATTTTAAGACAGGACTTATCTAAGCCATCTTAACTGTCAAACTGTCCTTGTTTGAGTGGAAGCAAGGGACAGAAAAATGTTTTACACCTGTTTAAATTTCTGAGGCTTCATGGTTGGTCAATTTCAAGTTTAGTTCAGCTCTTTTAAAATACTTAACTTAAGCATTTGCAGAACTTGCTTTGATTATTTTGGCATGCTTTGAATGTGCTTATCTAGCTTTTTTTTAATAAGAGAGTACTTTTGAAAGGATGAGGCTCAAATCGCCTGAAACTTCATAGCCCAGTATCACTGCAAGCACAAAGAACAGGCTGAGCAGCTAGATAAACAGTTCTCATTTGTTCTCTGGCAGCTCATTACAGTTCTACAAAGTATTGGGTACACCTCTCTAGGAATGCTTTACACACAAAATGCTACTATGACACCCTCTAGATGTTCAACTTCTACCACTGCTTTTGCCACAAAACTCTGAAGTCACTACTTCAAAGATTAATTATTTTCATGCTGCTCTTTCCTGAACAATCTAGGAAACTCTGCTGCAACTAACATTGGTACATGCATTCTAAAGATACCAATGTAAGAAATTACCCAAGGTGTTTAAGCAGCATTATTTCAAGGTTTTTAGTGTTCTGAATGAACATTATACTTACGTCATCGTCGTCATCTTCAATAGCTTCTCCAGTGAAGTACAATACTGACCGAGGGACTATACGTTCACGCAAGAAATGACCTATTTCAAAGTCTGCAGCAAGGATTGCCTCGGAATCATCATCCTGCATAAAACAATATTATTTCCTAAACTGTAAGATGGTAACTACTTTTGACACACACACAAGTTACATGGATTTTGATGTGGCCAGATTTACACAAATCCCATTACTGATTTTTTTGTTCCAGAACCTGCTTTACAGAACTGAAACTAAGGAGCCAAGTTTGACACTTTCAACAGCCCACCTACACTATACAGTCAGGAGCTGTTGCTTCAGTAAGCCTAATTATATACAATTCTGGAGTTTCTTTTGTTCCAAGTGGAAAGATTATTTAATATCTCCCATAGACTTTCAGTTCATATGCACAATGCCCTTAAAGAACTGAACAATAGCCAGGTGAGCCTACCACATTAAAAATTTTACAACCTACTTCTGATTCCTACAGTGCATCTCCTTCTTGACTCCCATTAGACAGGACACTGTTGAAGCACCTGAACACCTAAAAATGCTCTCTGATCCAATACCAGACTTTTGCTCCTCTTGTTTTCATACCAAGTGTTCTGCTGTCTCCCATCTGAGCAATTATCTTTAATTCAAAAGACTTCTTTCTGGGTTGGGTTTTTTTTTTCTAAACATGAACATACAGGTTTTGGTGTCCATGCCAACCAGGGTTCTAACAGCATGCTTCTGGAAGCTTTAATTTCGTATTTCTCACTCAAACTACATAATATATTCCCCACTGTTAAGTATTCTTGGTAGTTTTTCTCCTTACAAAAACATTGCTTATTGCCATAGTGAGCACACAAAAGTGGGCTCTTTGCAGTTTTCTGTTCTTGTTTCATTACTTTCTTCAAGAGTTAACAGCTTGAGAAATTTTTAACAAAATAAAATACAAACTGGATACATTCAGCCATTAGATAAAATCATCCAAAGAACACCTGAAGAGAGAGACTTACACCACCCATTAAATTGAAGACTAATAATGTAGGCCACAACATTTCTACAACTTAACAATTCACAAGGTAGCTTTCAGGAAGCATAAACTGTAAAGCTGACTAAACAAAACTCCACCATCCAACTCAACAAACACTCCTTCTAAATAAGAAAACTCAAATACATACTAGTCTTCATAGGTATTCTCAGTTAAAGGCAGAAGCAGCTTAAGTTGAGGCTGTTTAACAAATTCTAAAATTCCATAAACACTCCACCATCATTTTTAAAATTAGCCAACTTACCAGGTCTCCACTTTCAGGAACTGTAGGGAAAAAAAACAGAAGAAACAAATGAGTGAGGCACACTCTACATTTAAAGTTAATGCACATAAACTAGTGTTCAGCTTACCTTCAGGAGGACTGAAGAAATTGAAGAAAGAGTCATTGGAAACAGTTTTTGTCACCGTCCTAACTGTTCCACGGCCCTTATGTTTCTGCTTCTTTTTAATGGTTTTCAAAGTAACATTCTTTCCTTTTTTCCAGTCTATTTGGCAACTAAAGAGTAAATAAAAAAGAAATGACACAAAAAACCCTACAACCAGCTGCAGCTTCATACCATTCACCTTGTTACAAGTATCTACTGAGACTATCATAACTGCAAGAGACACAGGGAAGAGAAAATATTAAGGTAGTATTTATTCAGTGCTATTTTTTCATTAGTTTATACGTTGAGAACAAGAGTAACAGGTTCATTTTAGGATTATTTCCATCCATAAGTTTTTCCTTTTCCACTCAATCCCTGAAATGTTCATTTTCATTAGCTACCAAGTACTGCCTAGTTTCCTATCAACAACTAGTATTGCACCATTTTTAGAGCCACCCATCCACTATAAAGTAAGGTCATATTTGGGCATGTTAGTAATATGCCAAAGTTCACTGCATCTATCATTATAACCAGTAAGTCCTTAAAGTAATGCATCAAGCAGCCATGTAGTTTTTGGCTGATTTTGAGTTGTTTGTGAGGGTTTTGTCTTCTTGTCTTTTATTCATTTGTTTGGGTTTTGTTGTTTTGGGGTTTTTTTAACTCTATCCTGCTTACAGAGCAAAATCATGCCTACAGGCTTCTCTAACAGTCAAAGCATTCTGGCAACACATAAATGAAAAAGTCACATCAGTGAAACTAACTACATCTGCAAAACGTTTCTGATTAGATTCTTTAAAAGACTCAAAGAAATGGAGTGAGTTGCTTTGGGACAAGAAAGGGCTGTCTTAGCTAAAAGACAAAACAAGGACTAGGAGTTAATAATTTTTACAGAAGCAGTGGCATCTCACACCAAACTCTGCCGGGATTCATGCTTTTCAAAAACTGTCCAAACTGGGGAAGACAAAACAGTTTAATCAAAGCCACCCAGGCACTTAAAACTTAGAGGACTTTGCAAAATATGAAGTGAAGTGACTGGGAAATAAAATGGTAAATAAGTCAGTATGAGGAACTGGAGATTAATGGAAGAGTGAAACCAACACTGACCATGCAGTGATAGGCTGTAACTTAGTTGTTATCACTCAGAAGAGCAGTCAGAACATTGGAGATGTGAATACAAAAGCTACTGAACAGGCCCAAGCATATTCATAAGGTAATTATGTACAACACAGTTTTCTCTCATCCCTCTGTTCACAAGAAAGGGACATGTAGAGAAAAAATTACTTAGCTAATTTAAAACAGAAGATTTCACTAAGAAAGGAGTGTGACAGCTTTTAAAAATGAGTAACCTGAAATTAACAGATGACTATTCTCCATTTCTTAAATAGATAGACATTCAGAGGCAAACATTCAACACTTACAAAACAAAGTGGACAAGTGCAATATAAAAAGTAAATCTGGAATAAATTCCCCAAAATGCTGTGTGTCAGAAATACAAAAAGATTAAAAGAAGCGATCAAACAAATTCTAGCAAAAGCTATCCAGGCCTACTAAAAGATACCACCGTCCACCTTTCAATTCACCTTTAGTGATTGCAGAACAGTATTTCTAAATACTGACTAAATTTTTAATTTATATACCTATATAATACATATGCTTATAAATAATGCAACATAAATCATGTGTTTTTCTATATTGTATTGATGTTATTGATAAAAAAGACTTAAGTCAAACCTAGTTGTTCACAAGTTACTAGGTGAATTATCTTTTCCAGCACCTCCCCAAGACGCTGTAAAAGTCTACAATTGGATAATGCTAAGGAAGAAACTATTATATTGCCATAAAGCTATCTACTAGCACTTACCCTGTACAACCCATGATTTCTGGTCCATCAAAGGAGAAGGGATCAGAATCATCTGGCTCTGACCTCATTCTATACGTCTTTGTCAACACCTCGTTTGTGAAGTAGTCATTTGGTTCGAAATGAAATTCTAATGTGAAACTCTTGAAAAGAATTGGAGAGCAATAATTTTAGTTATTTACAAACACCTTTAACTTCTCAACACCTAAAATCCAAACCCAAAAAATACACATGCAACAGAATACAGCTTTCTCCAGTACATCCACAACTTATTCTAGAATTTGCTACCCAAGTTCTACAATAAATCTTCAGGTCTTTTCATTTACTTGATCTTGCACTTACTAGTTATTACACTGCTTGCAGTAATGACAGATCTCCCAGCACACAGCTTTCCTGCTGCTGACGTATAGGGAGAACTTCTAAATTTAAAAATATTAGACCTTAGAAAACTGCCTGATTTCTGCCAGGGAAATATATGAAATTACAGCAGTTACACAATAAGTACCCAAAGGTATCAAAATGCGATGGTGAAACTTTAATCATGAGATATTAAGGCCAATCTCATCAGAGGCTGAAGGTTAAATCTAGTATATATTCATTCACAAAGTGGTGCAAGACTACCACTAGTTCTTGTACTGCTTTCTCAGAAGCAGCAGCTGTGTATTTTCTCATGACTTCCACAAGACAATTGGCTATCACAGACCATGCTGCTAAAATACAAATAATTCTTAAGATAACAAAAAAGTAATCTTGTTTAATAAGTTAAACTAACCATAGGCTGTCCAGCTTCTGAAAATTTCACTTTTATATCTTTTAAGTATTTCAGGATAGGTTCATCATGTTCCTGTAGAGAAAACACAGTGTATTTAATTTTCATAACATTAAATTATACACAGATTTAAGGCCTTGCAAAGATAAAAAGCCACGTTTAGAACAAGTTTCCCTCAGAACAAAAACACTGTTATAACACTGAAATACTTCCACGAACATGACCAGCAGATGGCAGCAATGGCTGTGCACAGAGTCTCGAATACAGCACACAACCAAAATCCATGGAAACACCAATTATAGTTTTTAGTAAAGTCTAATACACGTTGCACACACACTTCTATAAGAACTGAAAATGTTTTAGTACCGTAGAATAGGTTCAAAAAATAAAACAGTAGGGAGGTATTTTAGTGCTCTATACTCTCACTCAGAAAGTTACCAGAGATGACATCCAAGTAACAGTTCCATTATTGCTCTCCAATAGACGTATCAAGCATTGTAGTGTTTCCACTGCTTTCTTAAAGACACTTGGATTAATTACCAATGCAACTTCAAACAAGCCTAGACCAACACCTACCTGAACCATATCACTGAGCAAGTCCACATTCTTGAATACTGTCAGCCAAAACTCAGGGATTCCTTTAGGGTCTTCTTTTTCTTCATCTTTTTTTTCTTCTTCAAGCTTAGCTTTCTCTTTCATTTCCTCCTTGAGAAAATAAAAATATTGGGTTTCCTTAATTTTGAGAGTGGCCATAAGTTTCATCAGTTCTTCGTTGAAACCAGTACAGATTAGGTTTCATGTGGACACTTTAAGCGGCCATTAAGAATTAACATCGTTATTAAGAGCAAGTAATCATTACAAACCTAATTATTTTTTTAAAACTCCAGCTTATTGAATCTTGTTTCATGCTAAAGCTTGAGATATTGAGGAGAACCAATTTAGATACTCACTGAAATTTCTTCATCAGCATCTGCTTTCCATTCACATTCTTCTTCTGTAGGTTCATAAATGGCATTGATGATTTCACTTCGCTGGAAGATTAAACCAAGAATATTTTCAAATTTCCTAGTCATTGCAATCACCAATACCCTAACCAATAAATTCCTAATCCTAAATTACACAATTAGTAATACATTAACTACTTATCAAAACCTTTTCTTCTGGCTCTAGAAGATAGATTCAGCAGCTACAAGGTTTTCAACACACAAAAATAAACACCAAAGTCCCAGAAAAGTTACAGTATCATGTGACATCTGCTCAATTAACACAAGGCCTGATACATTGAAGTCATTTTGGTAACCACGGAACAAACTTAACCTTTCGCTCTCTTAATCTTAGTTGCTATTCCCTTGGATAGCAAAATTGTATCAATTGAATTGAAGGGGCCCACATGAGACCAAAGTAATTTGGAACATGAGTAAGTTTTCCGGTTTTTATATTCCCTTGTATTTTAGATGAAGCTTTATAGTACAGATCAGAGCAGCACTAAAATACCTTGTCAAACAAGGGCTGATAGAGAGCAGCATACTTTCTTTCCAGCTCATGAACTTCCTCATAGAATTTTGCTTCTATCTGTGCGCACTGAACTTGAAGGTTCTTCAGAGCATTCACACGTCTTTTAACAACTTTAGGCAAGCTGAAAAATTCAGTGACAGAACTGTTACTAACACTGCATTTTAAGCACATATTGATCCCTACTTAACCAAACCCCTTGCAAGTTAACCAACTTGTACCACAACACATTTTACACCCTATTTTAAGCTTTAGAAAGCTTAAAACTACAACCAACTTCACCATCGAGATTGAAATCCTTAGCACAAGCTCTTAAACCGAGGCTCAACCACAGTTAGAACCAGAGTATTCAAAACACCTAGGTAAATCATGAGAGAAACTTGTGCAATAAATCTTCATTCAATGAGTAACAAAGTAAATTCATAGTATTGAGTACAACTAAGAAGTGACTCACCATTAATTTGCTCGGTTTTATGAAAAAGTTCAAGACAGTTGAGTTATTCTTTGTTAAGAAATGTAATCTTCAAAATTTGCTGCTTTGTTTCACTGAGCAAAGCGGCTGGTAGCACCTTCTTGAAACACTGTCTGACCCAAAGTGAGCCAGAACTGATTTGCTAAATGAGCCACTGTATTACAAACGCATAAAAGGAAAGCAATAACTGCATGCCTCATAAATGCAGATCAACTAAGGAAAATTTTGGCAAGAATTTAAAGCAAGTTTTGATACATGAACAAACCACATGAAAATAATATTCCTGTATCAGCTAGTGGTTACACTCTAAGCACAAAATGACTATATTAGAGACACTAGGACTCCAAGTATCTCTCTGTAGTTTAAATAACTGATATTTCATGACTAAGGCAAAGTTACAGAAGAGATTCCAAGGAGCAGGTAAGTATCTTAAGAAATGTGCCATACTGTAACTGCAGGGGAAAAGATCAGCCACTGTAAATATTAGCATTCTTTTTTTCATAAAACCTCAAATAAAAACTCTTCAGTTCTGAGATGCACTACAGACAGACTATATTAGTTTTTCTGCTACCTGAGCAGCACAGTGGTTTATGACCACTAATGCCGTAGACAATACTGTTCAGAAAGCAAAAGAACTATTTATAACACTCTGCTCATGCTAAACAAATGCTGTACCTTTCTACATATCCTGCAGATGTTCCTACCAGACCATCAAGTCTTTCCTGAAGGGCTGCAAGAATCTGAGGATTTTGCATCATCTGCACAGTCAACTGCCGAGCTAAATTAAAAAAGAGAATTATGTAAGCACAAAGGGCATCTTTTGGACTAATCTTAAAAGAAAGAATTGTGCATTAAAAAAAAAAGAAAATTAGAAAAGCAAGAATTACAGATGCAAAAGAACTGCTTAAAACTGTGTCAAGCTTCCCTACTACCAAAATATGTTTCTGATTTATAAAATCCAATTTCCCTCCAGGATTCCTGCAGTATAATTTCCCCTCTGATTCTCACCTATAACAGCTAGGAAATCACTGAAAATACACATTATTCATCTCTAGGTTCCTGTGGGACACTTGAATACTTACTATTTTATTACTGTAAGCCATTTAATTACTTCAGTTAATGAATGTGTTCCCCAAAATTTTGCAATCCAGTTTTGAAAACACTTATTTCAATAGATTAGAAAAGCATAACATCTTGAGCAAAATGTTCCACTTTATTGTTATTATTCTGTTCAAACAATCACATAACATGGCACTATTAGCAGTCCAAATAATTTTATTGCAGAGATTATTAGTTATTTTTCTTTTGGCTAATTGTTCTTTAGATTCCATCTGTGCCCCCAGACTTTAAATACAAAGTATAAGTAAGACTGTTCAGCACCGACAAAACAAGTATTTTGATACATGCTCATGGTTTTTGTTGACAGAAAAAAAAAAGGATTTATTAATTTTAAGAGTGGTAACATTAAGCATGATTTGTTCTGTTCACAGTCAAACAACTCAGCAGAAAATTACTAAGCAACTAATCAAAAAGGCACATTAATTTTTTTATACCCAAAGCTTCACAGGTAACGTTTTAAACTGTTTTCAATTTTGAAATAATCCAGTCACATATCCACAATAATCTTGTCTTTTCCAATTATACAAGTGGCCAGCGCTGCCTGAACCTGGTATTAACCATGACTGAGTAACTACGGACAACTAATAAAAATCACACAATTTGAAAAAAAAGTCCTTGCTTCAGAACTTAAATAAAATTGTACATCTGAAATTGTTTTACCATTTCCTATTTTTTTTTCAGTAAAATCCTTTTAACACACTAACTAGAAAACACATATGCTTAGATGTTTAGAAACTCTTGGTGTCAATATTACCTTTGCTGTTGGCATCTTCACCAGTTTCTTCTTCTTCTACTTCTTCAACATCTTCCATATCCTGTTGATCAAGTTCAGACTGTTCTTTGCTATTAGAAATATTCAATAACAGCATCAAGAAGTTAATTTTAAAAAACACTCTAATGAGCTTAAAGAGATCAAACTAGGGACTATGTGGGTAGAAACAAACTGTTGAATCTTTTGATCTATGACAAACAAGTCTTAATAGCCAAACAAAGCCAAATTTGTCTTCATAGAAGTTTCACGTTTGACAATCCTAGAACAGTTTAAAGAATTAGTAACTTTCCAGAATTACAAAGTTTCCTTTTGTAAAAAGGATTCCTTCATCTCCTGTTCTTATCAACCAGTCAAAGCCTCCTTCTGCTACGAAAATCATTTTCCTTAAGATGCGCAGGCCTTGAGAACTGTGGGTAGGTTCACCTAAACTATACTTCAAATGCCACAAAATAAGAGCACTCAAAGTACAGAAAAAACCCTACATAGAGTGAAACAATAGGAATGGGCAATACTATCTGGTTTTCCCCTCCGGAATTCCAACTAACATAGGAAGTTGACTCGTACCTTCTTCCACTTCTATATTTACTTACAATTAAGATCACCAACCCATTTATCATGAGCAACACAAGCTTTTCTCCCACATGCTATAAACCTCAGGTCTTGCCGCAGTGCTCAAGGTCAGCATCTAGATGCTGCCTATCCAGTATCTGGAGAGCCCAGCCACGTAAAGTACAGCACAGGACATACTGAGAGCCTCAGTAACCTACAGATTTTACTTACTTGTCTATGTCTGCCATTCTGCTAGATTTCAAACACTAGGGAAAAAAACAAAAACACAACAACATATAAGAATAGCAGCACTAGATTTCAGTTATAAACTCTATGGTCATGCACCATAATACTAAAAGAAACACAAACCACGTCAGCTTCATAAAACATGATAAACACATATTACAGTCTGAAGAGTGGCACATCTCTCCACTTTTGAGCTCTCAGTCTAAAACATACAGAAATATTGAAAAACTTTGTTCTGGTTTATAATCTATAGATCTACTCACATAAACCCAAGTACCAGCAAAACATCACACTGAGTTTTGGATCTTAGGACTGTACTAGTATCACTGACTGAAAACTAGTCCTAAGCATAAAACTGGAATATAACCCGAGAAGAACTGAAGCAAAAAGGGTGCTAGTAACTGTTTACTCATTTCCACCATGTAATTGCAGACAGGGGATACTTACAGCTAAATCAAATTAAGAATGAAGATGCCTTTCTGTGGCTTTACTTTTAATCTCAACAAAACCAAACCAAGTAGTTCATCAGAATATCCACAACATTGCAACGTTTTACAAAAAAAATTGGTGCCAGGCTATTGAACATGACTAATTCCCATGTCCCAAATGATGATAAATTTTTTAAATATCTCAGTATAATCATAAACATATTCCATACACAGTTAACTAGAAACATTTAATATTGAGACTATTGCAAATCTTGCATACCATGAAGCACCTATGTTCCCAAACATTATAAAATGAGTACCATTTTCTACCAGCAAAGCAGTACTTGGGAGTCTAGTTCCCAAAAACATGTTTCAGGTAACTTGAAGCCTAAGACAATACCAAGCACAAGAAAACACTGTCCCATTACTGCCATCTGCCAGTAATTCAGGAGGCTCCAACTACCAGGAATAATTCACTGGCCCAGAAAGTGCGGAAACCAATGCTTTAGAGTCTCGATTTTACCTGCTGTCCTGTAAGCTAAAGAAATTCAAGTTTCCTTCAGGAATTTCAACTTCTTATATTGCATTCCCAATGGGAATTTTTACAAAGTGTTGGAGGTATGTGTTCCAGAAAAAGTGAAAACTGCATTTGATCTGCCCAAAGTATAACACAAAAACACAATCCCAGTAAGATCAGGATATTAACAGTCAATATGAAGAAACATGTTAGAATCTAAACTTCAGAATTAAACACCTACATTTTATGTAAATAGTCTAAATATATTTTTCTCCTGTCATAACTACTTCCCAACAATTACACAGAAAGAAAGTATCTGATGTCCTCATTTAGGACCAAATTTTATAATGCAAATTAAAGATCTACAATGTAATCCAAAAGATTCAATTCCCTAATATGCAGAAGAACTAGAGAATCAAGTACTTGTCCATCTGTATCAGAAAAATAATACAGTATTTGCCAATAAATAGAATGGCAGCACTGCTATAAACCAAAGTACGTCTAACAATTCACTAGGAGGAACTACAGCAACATTCCTAACTCATTTTATTCAGATCACATTTGTCTGTCTTGTGATTTTAGTTTTACACATGGATGCAGGCTGTCCATATAATAATTCCAAAGGCTCTCCTTTGAATACCATTCTCAAAGGTAGCATGGACTGCAGACCTACAGAAACTGAAAGCATACCTCAATTACAACTCTCATATACAGGTCCCTAACAATTAGCATTATTTTTGATTTACAGAACATTGTATCCATGCAAAATATTCAACTTTTTCCTTACACATTTCCTCTTAACTTGTTTTTAATGCAGGACCATTTCAAGGAGACTGACAGTATTGCTGTGCAAAAGAACATAAGAGCACAGCTCACCTGCCTTTCACACATTTTTCTGCAAATGTGACACAGTGATGCTCCTTGCAGGGACCAGCATTTCTTCTCTGTTCTCCCTATCAAACAAAGCTTCAACTTCCATAAAATGAAAGTTCTTTCAACAAAGGTGTGACCAGTGGCAGCACAAACCCTGTGGTCTCTCCTAGTCAGTGGGCTAGATGAAACAGCAGCTGAAACACCTTAGAGGTTTTCTGAAAGAGACCAACTTCTACAGTTCATTTAAACATTTTTTCCTAAATGAAGACAAGGTTGGCTATGAACAAATGATGTCTAAAAACTCTAAGAAGCAGCCATCCCATCTCCAACAAGCGCCATTAGCCAACGCCTTGGAAAAAAGCAATGACATGGTAAGAATTCCCCCAGAAACACTTCTAGTTTTCAATCACATTCAGAAAAAACACCCTGGCTCAGAAGTGCAGGTATTTGACAATGTCATAACAAATTTTTATTTCAGAAGGTAGTCTTCATTTCCCCCAAAACCACGCAGGTAAGCTGATGATATCGCTCGAGTTTCTGAGTTGCAATATTCAGCTCAGAGATCAGAACTAAGATTTTTTTACACTACGCAACTGTGTAGCAGAGGAAGTTTCACCAGCAGTCTGGTGTTACTGAATTCCTCACTGGGCCCTTGTTTCCACCCTCTGAACAACTACTTGACATCATAAACTCTCATCCAACCTTTCACCGTTCATCCTCTTTCCAAGGTCACTTCTGACCATGCTAAAGGCATTCATCTTGCTACAGCACCCTGTGGGACTCCAGCATCTGCCTCTCTCCTCATAGCAATGGGCAGTTATCACCCTCTGCTTTCAGGCTCTTAAACAATCCATGCAAGCACTGTATGCTTTCAAATTATGGCCCAGTTTACCCAAAGGCTTTAAATAACATTCTTCAAAGATTTTTTTTGAAATTAAAATAGACTGTATCAAGCAGCTGTCAACTTCAGAGCTTCCCTCTAGTGTTTCTCTCTCTCATCCAATTTTTCCTATTCTCCTTGCACTGGTCTTCAAGTCCCATCCTTCAATCTTCCCTCCACTTTTCACACAACTCAGTATCAGAATGCCCACAGTTGGAAGAGTTCTTCTGCAAACTGAGGAGATACTAGTGTCTCGTCATGACAATTATCTGCCAGCTCTAGACAACTGTTCTCGAGTAAGGAGACTACAAGGCACTGCCAAGAAAACTATGCTGGCAGACATTTAGGCTAATCTGTGCAACCCACTAGCATGGAAGAGATGTAGTTGCATCCCATTTTGTTTACTGTCATTTACTTAAACAACCATAAGCTTCTCTGCAAACACAGCTCTACTGGCTAAAAAAAAAACAAACAGAAACAAAAATACTGCAGAAAAGCACTGAGAAAATGCATTCCTTAAGAGCAAACAACCTCCACTAACTTCGTGCAGTGCCCAGTACAAGGTCCTGGTCTAGTCTTCAGAGTTTTAAATACACTGTATACCACAATCAGTAACATTAGAATACATCACTGCAGTATTTATTTTGCAGTACCTCCTCAACACTAAATATTTAATATAGAACTCTATCACTCCACTTTCCATAAGACACAGCTGTCCTTCCCAGTTCATTCACAGGTGCATTTAGGTTTGTAAACAGCAACTGTACATTGGCATGTGAGCAACAAGAACCACTGGCATCACTCCCTGAAGTAGTTCCAAGGAGATATCAGTTCAGTAGTTGTCAATGTAGGATTATACAAAACTGCCTACACCTGGTGTATTACTTCAAGCCTCAGTGTCTAGGTGATTGTTTTGGACCGAGATATTGCTTGGAATCTAGGACTCCTGACTGCAAGAAAATGCTTATGAGCACAAATAAAAGGTAGTCTACATCCCTGTATAAAGCCAGCATGCAAAAAACCTTTTTAGTAAAATATTTTATTTCCTTGTTACTTGAACATCTACAGCCACTAGCTGTTTGAATGCAGTAGACTGCATTATGGTCAAATACAGAGGTGCCCACAGGCTTTGCTTACAATGTTTTGCAGCTCACAGTAAAAATATTCAGAAGAAAAGAAACAGTTATCTTTGCAGGGCTTGAAAGAGAATGTGTAGGAGGTTTGTGCTACAAAAAGAAAGCTAAAGTACAGAAAAGCAAGTTTCCTAAAGGTTCAAACTTAAAACCTCTTACATACAGGTACCTTACGCCTGTCTGCCATCACAAGAAAGCATGTCCTTTATCAAAATGGAAAGCTTAGAAGACCTAATCCAGCACTACCTTACCCACAGTTTTGAGCGCATCCTGCAGAATTACTAAAAATTAGCAGAACTCCCCTAAAATTTAAAACTTATCTAAACTGTATGACAATTTGCTATTCTCATTAGGCTTGAAGGACACGATCTTGTTAATCTGTCATGTTTTTCAAGAAATGGAGTTTGATACGTGCAGAATGTTCATGTGTTCATCCTCAAGTTAGTCATTAGTGAGCTTGTGGTTTTCAAGGGTTATCGTTTCTTCACCAAGTGATTTTGCACAAGTGAAGACAGAAACACAAACTCTAAGTGATCAGCACTTCCTAATCTTTCCTTTATCCACACAGAAACTAATCTGAATTTGCACAGAGGCACCAGCCATGTTACAGCTAGGACGCAGGCTTTGGTGAGAAGCCTTTTCTTTTTCAGATCAGCTTTACGTGTCTCAAGTAAGCAGGCCACTATTAGATTACCCGGACATCCGCTCGCCCTCAGGAAGACAGGTCACAGCGAGGTGAACTACAAGCCAGCTGAGGCAGCAAGACATTCCTGAGACACAGCTCCTCCAGCAAAACAACGGCATTGTTGCACAAGCCCTAAGGCTGGCAGGCTCACAACACATCTCAGCTGTTCAGCATCTCTGAGCATATCATACCACAAACAGTACCCATACCCTCCCTTTCAGGAAACACCTCTTAACCCTTCTCTAGTCAAATTGCTCACACAATTACCTTGGAATAGCAATTAAAAGAAATTTTTCAAGAGTCATAAATGGGCTTTTTGATGCTATCAGACCCCAACTACAGCCAAGCTTTGTTAAGTCACATTTTTATAAGAAACACTCCTTTTGCCCAAACTGATTTCCTCAGAAGTCAGCAATTCAGAGCACTACAAATACAAGTCGCCTTGTCCACAGACTAGCATATCAGCCTCTTCCTGTCCCTGGCAAGCCTTGGGCAACTGAAAGCAATACATTAACAGAAAATACCTAAAACAAATGAGCCCTATTGGCATTCAGAAGCTGTAACATAAGGTAACCAACTAAGTGGTGGACTAAGTGAAGAAAAGAAAGGTCCAGCTGGAGGACAGCTAGTTGTATTAAAAAAATCATCAGGATTAAGTCTGATAAACTATTTGCAATGTGTGCAGAAACCAAAGGTGCCAGACAAATGACATCATACCAGCCAAGTTCAGCTCTCGCTAAAGACTGGGAAACTCGAGCAATACATTCACTACAAGTTACTTCAAACTGATATTCTTGCCTAGAATTCCAGGACAACTTGTAAGATTTCTCCTTACATAATCATCATTAAATACAGAAAACAAAAATTAAAATAGTGTAGAGATCCTTTAGAAAAAACTCTTTGACTGCAAATGTTCAAAATAATTGTCTGGGATAGTTTCCTGAAAATCTCTAACAGAGGTTTGTAACTTTGAAGAGCTCAGATGTTCTGCATAGTGATCTTAAAGGTCTTTTCCAACCTAAACAATTCCGTGAGAACTGAGTGAACTGTTTAAAAAGTGCACAGTACATGGTATAGAGTTTCACACTTCAAATGTCTTGGTACTACAACCCAAAAAATGCACTAATCATTCCAAAACCGTTAGGAGAAGCTATGATAGCAATCACTGGGTAGGGAAATTGTTATGAGAGAAAAGAACAAACCAGAACATTTAGCTCTTCTTCAAAAAGAACCAATCGAGTAATACATCAGGATAAAAATGCCATTTTAAAAAGGGAATAAAGCAGACAACTGAGTGTTTCCTTTATACTTGTGAGATCAAATTCATGCATCCATTACCACTAGCATGAAAACTGGTCATGAAACAAGGGGATCGTGTATCTATTATCATCCTGAGGGGAGACCTCATCACTCTCTACTACTACCCAAAAGGAGGCCACAGCTGAGTGAGGAGCGCTCTCTTCTCCCAGGTTAACAAGCGATAGGATGAGAAGAAATGGCCTCAAGTTACGCCATATTTAGATTGGCTATTAGGAGAACTTTCTTCACTGACAAGGTTGTCTGTCAGGCACTGAAACAAGCAGCCTAGGGAAGTGCTGCAATCACCATCCCAGGAAGCATCCAAAAAATGTGTAGATGTGACACTTGGGGATATAGTTAAGCAGTGAACACAGTAGTGGCTGGGTTAACAGCTGGACTCAGTCTTAGAGGAGAGGCCTTTTTCAACCTAAACAATTCTATGTTTCTATGATTTAACATGGCAGATAAACATGTTAAACAGATTATATCATTCATCTTGGAGAACAAAATATGTCTTCTTAGGAAAGCTGAAGGTCCAAAAAAAAAAATCAATCTCAATTAAATGAGCAGAGTAGTGCAGTGCTACAACATCAAGATACCACATCTATGTGATGAAAGACATTATCAGCCACTGAATGCTCCTTCATTCAATAAAGGAGACAATTCCTTTATTAGTGCCTCAAAGTTATTCTGTTAACAAAAGATTTCTAACCGTTAATGTAGGAACAAAAATTGACAAAATTTATTTGAATTTTCAAATCTAGAGTAGATAATTAAAACTGCCTGCCTAAATACAAGCATGGAAAACAGAAGTATGATATAATAAAGAAGACAGTACTAATATAAAAGCTACTAAGTTCTGCATAAAGAGACTAAGGAGCTAATGGTCAGTGGAAGCAAGGAACTCAGGTGCCTCAATACAGTAAGAAGGTGACACTGGACCCTTGCAGTAATTAAAATCCCTTCATTTTGACACAACCTACTGTGCTAGCACCAACTCATCCACTATGTGCAAAAGACATGCACAGTTAAAAGCAGAAATGCTAACTGGCACGACAATATATGGGAATCTTTAGCAGAAGCTGAAGTAAGGTCTCCTGACCAAGCAGAAAAGGGTAAGAAATTCAGATGAGAAGCGGCATTTCACAAAACACACTCAGAACTTCTAGCTATGTGCATGTGCTTAAATATCCAAGATGGGAAGCACCATATCACCACATGAGAGATACATTCCTTTCATAAAGGGAACATCCAGTTTCCCTTCTAAATGATCTTCCAGCCTGAATGACTGTAAAGTTAAAAAACGTTCTAAGCATTTCTTTGTACAATGTTAGACCTTCAGTTGCACGAGTAACAGCAGGGTCAAGAGAGAGGCTGTCACAGGCAAATACCTTTTATAGCAACCCATTAAAAGGGTTAGGCAAGTTTGAAGTTACTGTGAAACTGTACTGCTACATCTCAGCTTATGGTAATATGGCAAAATTCAGAATCTGGCTGTAGAGAACAAAAAACCACTAAAACATGATAATGCTGGACCAAGTACCACAACACAATTAATTGAAACTGTCTGCTCTCTCCTCTTCAAGTGGTGTTTTTTTTGCACTCCCTAATAACTCCTGAGGTAAAGGCATCAACTTCAGCCATTTGCCAATGTAACTATTCCATTAGTGCTTACAGGCCTCTGCACAATACGTGTATACATGTTACCGCATGAAAGCACATTTTCCACATTTCAACTTTAAAGTGCTCTACACTTGCATGAGAATGGAAAAAAGTCAAATTCTGCAAAACAAAACAGAGGGATAATATATACAAGTAACTCTGTTATTAGTAACTGCAGGATTTGTTTTCATTCACGTGGAAACCCATTCTAAGCTTTCCCCTGAACAATTTTTCAATCAGGAAATGAGGATTCAATCAAAAAATACTGAACTCCTATCTTTGTAGCATTTTTACTGCATTGTAGATAGTGTCTGTTTACTCTTTCAGCAGAAAAGAGCCTCCACACCGAGAAGGAGATGGACTACAAAATTACAATTTAAAATCAGGACTAAATTATATCTGCATGCTTGTCTATGCTACTGACCTGAGCTCCCTGATCATGTTCTAAAAATAGGGTAATTAACACACAATGTTGCCTTTGTTCCGAATGCCAAGATTCTGTAGCAGAAAACCTAACAATTTCTATTTAGAACAATCTTTCATTATTAGAAAAGCAACAAGTTTAAACCCAAATCTGGAAAAAATTAACAAGGATCTTTATTCATTTTTTTAAAAACAAACTGCTCAGTATACCTTTTTAAAGGTTTTACTTTCCATCCTGGATAATGGGAAGAACAGCAGCCATCCTAGAGCGTTGAAATCAAAGTCTTTACATATAAAGAAATATTTGAAATTTCCCAAGAGAGTATTTCTCAATACAGTTCATGTTGGTACAGGTATTCAGTTTGTTAAAAAGTGGCAAAGTAATAAAAAAATAACTGTGTTTTAAAAAAGTCCTTCAGGTAGCAAAGTGCACTCTAACAGCTTAAAAAGAAAAACAACTTGTGCATGCCACAACATCAAACAAGGGGAAGGAGAGTATTAGTTGCCTACCTAGATCGCCACATAATCAAACACAAACATATTGGCAATTATGTTACTATCTGCAAAACTCACACGCTGCAGCATTAAAGCTTTTATTCAATTTGACTTCAAAAGCATCTAAGCATCCTTATGTGAAAGGAAAGTTAAAAAACACTGAAAAATGTGTACAGGTTTCAGAAGTGTGCTTTTTGCTAGAATATCTGATGATGCAATTTTAAATTCGTTCACTAACCAAGAAGCCACTGAAATTCCTAAAACATATTTTGCAACTTCTTTCCTAGCTTCCATTCAATGTTTTTTCCATGGAAGCCAAGCCACTACTAAACTACCAACTTTAAAACACACAGTTTTCAACTAACAAGTTAGTGTGCACTAAAAAAAAGAACACAACCACAAGTTTAACACATTTTGGAGGCTGTTGGGATGAGATGTTACAACCAGCAGTTAAGACCCAACAGAAGAATGCCCATGGTTATGGTTTCAGCAAGTCACTTCCAAATGAATACAGGTGCAGTTTAAAAAGCAATTGTAAACATGTACTAGGGCTACAGGGAACTTGAACCATGGAACTTGAGCACTGTTTACAAAGTTATCATCAGAAACATTCTCTGGTGAATTTCACTCAATCACGCTTTTGGCACCAGTACAGAAGTACGTGATACCTCCATAAGATGGTGGTAAAAGAACCAAGAGGCTGTGTCACAAAGATCTCACCTGTTCAAACATAGCAAGCATGTTTCTGATAGTGCCACCTTGCACACACAGGAAACAGCATAAGCAACTATACCAGCTCACACTTAAACATTCAAAGATGAATAATTTTCAAAACTGTGGTATCATGAATTAACCACTGCTTAAAAGAGTGACCCAAGTGAGGCAAAGTAAATAGTATTAAAAACTAAAGTCACAAATAAAAAGATGCAATTCCAACTAATGTAGAATTCAAAAGGTCCAAAACCCGCCATGTAAAGACACATATGTAATGGCATGCAGACCACTAAAGACTTCTACTCAACACGCATAAGTGGAAAGACCTGAAATGAATGAATGGTGACTAAAACACACAACACAAAATATGATCATCGTGCACTTCAGTAACGTATCCTTCATGAAAATACTGTATTCACTGCTCAACACTGAAGAGAGGAACTAGCTCAGTTAAGGGCCTAGCAACACGAATACCTGAGCAACAGAAGCAGTTCACAATTTATATTAACAGCATTTGAGAGGAGAGCAACAAGAAATGACACAAAAATACCTACGTTAACAAGAAGTTCAAAAAGAACTGATTCAAACTTGGTTTCAATATAAACAAGTTTTTTTCATGTACTTTCCCTGCGTTCCTCAACTTCACCTTTTAATGCCTGTCAGGTTTTTAACTAGGGCTTGAACTAAACCAAAACTTTCCCTCATGGGCAAGTCATCCCACAAGAAATCTGAAAGAACTGTTTCTCCTTCTTTTGAAACACTGCATATTAAACAATACCTAAATAAAGTAGTGGACTGAACTAATCACAGTGCAGATTGTCAGAAAAGATAACAAGTATTTATGATTCTAACCTGGGTCTTAGAAGTCTAGGGGTTTGTCCATTCCAGATTTCAGGCACCCACTTTGTCAAATCTCTTCACAAGAATTTTCAACACCTGGCTAATTCTAGTGTCTCTCATGTTTTGGGTGAAGGTTTCTTCACTGTTTGTTTGTTATTTGAGTGGTGGTAGCGGTCTTTTTTTAAGAATAAATGTAAAATCATCAATTGAATGCTTCAAAGCTACAGGTACGTCCAAAACCCACAGTTTTTATATCTAAAATTTGCTTTCACCTTTCGAACATAAAAACCTACTAAGGATAAACTGGTAGTACTTTGTTCTAAAGTTCTCAAAGACCAGGTGAAACAGTTGATGTGCAAACTGTTTATTCATTATGGCAAGTTAAGATTTAAACTGAGACATCACCACTGCAAGTCATGTCTGTGCAGATGGACATTTAAGCACACAGCCCCCAAATGCATCTGTATTTTCCAGTACTAAAATCTAAACAGCTTTCCATCTAGGAAAGACCTGCAGTTTAGCCTTTGACAAATAGTTAAGATGCAGATGATATCTTCATTTAAGCAGATAATGCAAATTCATTTAAAAGATTAATATTTCAGGAAAATATAAGTTACTTCATATCTTAAATTATTTATATTTTTAAGTAACCCTAGAGTATCAAAGGTAAATTAGCAAACTTTTTTTTTAATGCAACTGAAGTTTTAATCTGTAATATGTGAAGTCTTCCTGAAAACTTAAGATCAAACGTTATGGCTAAATACACAAGGCCACATCAGTAATTAAGATTTTTTTCTTTCTGCATTAACTTTGCTGATTCAGAAAATCATAGAATTATTTAGTGTAGGAAGCCCTCAAAGCCCTCATACATTGCTTCTAAATAGCCTAATTTTTCAGAAGGTCATCAAATGAATCCCCAAGCAACTTCTGTGATGCCTTCCGGGCATGTCTGGTTTTCTAGACAAATACATTATGACACCAGACCTACTCTCCAGATTAACAATGTTGGGTGATGAGGAAATGCACTAACCTCTGAGCTGAGTGAGAATCAGCTAGACTGAATTAGCTTTAATTATAATCACTTTTGAATGCTAAGTAACTTCTAAATGAAAACTGAAATATAAGCATTAAACCCACCACCACAACCCTTCCTCAGATTAGACACAATTTGTACTACGGAGTTCCACTCCATTATTTACTAGTCACTTCCCCAAGGAGAAGCCCGATGGAATGCAGTTTCCCAGACCAGCTGAGAAGACTCCTCAGCTCTACTAAAATGAAATCAGCATTAAAAAGTCTCATTTCTGCCTGTGAAGTACTGTCTTCTGGGTAAATGGCTATTAGTACCTCACAAACACCAAAGCACTCTCAGTTCACGGAAATTCACAGAGCAGAAGTTCCACTGAATGTATATACAAATGCAGAAAAACAGGCATTGAACGAACACCTGCATCTCCATTTTCTGTAACCTGTCCAATTCCTGCAGTTTCCTTTAGAATCAGATCCTTAGTTTGAGATACACCATGTTTGCAGCTGTTTCACAAGAACCTGAAGATGAACTGGGTTACAACTACATTAGCAAAAAGGTGAAGATACCAGAGACATGTTCATTATACCCGTTGTTCTACTGGAATAAACTGGCTTTCACCAAAGGATTGAAACAAAATTCAAAATAGAAGATTCTTGTCTTATTCCCCCCTAAGACTTTTCACTATTGAAATTAATATTCTCAAGCCTGAAGGAATACAATTTCTGCCATGATGAGTCAAGCTCTTCATGTTACAATTGCTTCAACTTTTAGGAGCCTAGTGAATAGACAATTTTTTATCAAATGTACAGGGTAAGCCAAAGTTTTCTCACAGATGTGGAGTTCTGTATTAGAGGACGCGGCCCCAGCCTGGAAGATCTAGGTCTCACTCAGGGTTGTGAAAACTGTTAACAAAGGTTCATAACACCATGCCCACAGCGCCTTGGTTTCAGTTTCGCTTGTGCACACATGCTCAAAGCTAAGAAAAAAACCACACCACTCATTTCCAGGGTGCTCAGTAAGCAAGTCACCATAACAAGTCCCCCACCTGCTTGCAGGAATAGTTTCTGAGTGAGGCAGGGGCTAGATGATGCACAAGGACGGCAGGAGCATTACTGTGCTGTACGTAAACAGTGTTGCAGCAGATCTGGCACTTTTGCCACTTCATGCAACACTGGGCTGGCAGCACAGATGCAGCATGGTACTTCTGCATGCTCCCAACACTCACTTCCTAGTCTTGTCAAAGTCAGAAAAAGACCAGGAGCTCTGAAAAACACCAATCTACCACCTGTGCACACGAACAACATTCTACAACTCTGTCCTCAGAAACCAAGAGTCCATGATATCCAAGACTTGTGACAAAACACAGAAAAAGTGGAGGGCAGTAAGACTGCTAACATGTATCACTCTCACAGAACTAAGTGGGACACACAAACATAAGCTCAGGTATCAGTGGCCTGTTCTACGCACTTTTATCAATGTTTCAGGTACCCAAAGCCTGAGAGGCCTCAACTATTGTCTGGTACAGAAGCATCCAAATCACTTAAATTTCCACGTCAGTAGATTTTAAATTCTATCTTCCACTAAGGATTAATGTAATTTCTGTATTTACAAGAGACTGGAAGCCACTCAGCCTGCTTCAACCAAAGTACAGCGCTTCTCTCATTCTTTAAAGAGTACCATTGTAAAACCGGCACAGCAAAAAGGCTGCTAAAAAGCTACTAACACTTGTGTCAAAAACTACCTTCAGCAGCTCACAGCCTTAGGCCTTAACTCTTCTCTCAAGTTTCATTTCACGACTGTAATTAAAAGTATCAGGCACGATCTCCTGCCTGATTAACGTAGCACCTACCAGCAGATGTTAAAATCCCAAGAAGCGCTGAGCAGAGGACAGTATTTGTCATACCTTGCAGACACCGTCCCACTTCTCTTGCCCTCCACAAATGAGTTAGAACATGAAACGTTAAGAGTATCTCAGCAGGGCTTCAAACACATACATAACTGCAGTGAGCTCGGGGATAAACTGTGGAAGGTGCTCATGTATTATTACTATACCAGTCACTTGAAAAAAGGTTTGGTTTTTTCACTGCAAGCAAATGAGGTAGGTTTTTTTATTAAATATTGAAAGCCTCACAAGTATTGGCAGTGTAAGGCCCCTAAGCATCCAATACGGAGTAGATAGAGTATGTTTTATACGCAGATAGAGCTAGATGAATACTGAACACAAGATAATACTTCCACTTGTAGTTACTAAATCTTCCAGGTAGTTTTTCAGCCTTTCTAGCGGACACTAATTTGGGTGAAACTAGCTAACAGGTACCCGGAGAAGCGACATGTTGAACTCCCGGACACCATTCTATCCTGAGGCAGGACGCGGGAGCTGCCCGTTCCCTGGCTGAATCTCTGGGTCCCCCTGCCAGCAGCCACAGCACAGCACACTCGCGCCGCGGCTCCGCACGGGAGCGGGAACGAGGCGCGGGAGGCGGCACAAGGCCACGGCGCGCTGCCATCCGCCGCTCCCCGCTCCGCCATGTGCG
>VZTD01000110.1:289877-358110 GCA_013397725.1 Rhagologus leucostigma | reverse complement strand
GGCCGCTCACGTACCGCCCGCCCGCGGGGCCAGGGAACGCGCCCCACACCGCGGGGCACCCCGCCAGCCAACCCGCCAGGTGCCGCCGCGGCAGGAGCGGGGCGAGGGCGGACCCGCCCGCCAGTCAGGGTGCGATGCTACCCCGACTGCTTCGGTGCTGCCCTAAGCCCGATCTCGGGGGTTTCTGAAGGCAGCTGAGCATAAATAGCAGTTACTCGGGCAGGTAAACTCACACAGGCCACAGGTACCACAAAACCACAGTCAGTACTGCTTACCTTGAAAGACCAAGCTGAGCACCGTGGTGGTTCAAACGCTCTTTCATCAGAGTTTCGACCATTTCTGCCTCGGCTGGCGTGGACAGCCAGAGGCAGCAACAGCTTCAACCCTCCCATTTTGACTTGTCGTACTTGCCTGCCAGAGACTTGGTTTCCTGCAAATGCCTGTCATGCCTGACTTCGAGCTGCAAACAAAGCCGTTCCTAAAGCTGATTCCATTCTACAGTTTCTCCCCCATGTTCATGGTCTTGAGTAATAGCGTGGAGCACACTTGGAGAAGACATCTGTGATCTACACTGAACTTACAGAAGCGTAAATGTCTTTGAGACTTCTAGCTCCCCTTGGCTGGAATGAGCCAATGATTCCAAATATAATTAGGTGGGATGGCCAGACAGATGGTGTGATGGCATAAGAGCTGTTTGCTGAGGATTATGTTGCCAAATACTTAATGTGTATTCTTTGGAATTTACCAGATTCTTCCATCTACTTGTCTAAGCACTCTACAGTGTAGATGTATCTATTTAAATAGTGGAAATGACAACAGAAAGCAAAAGAAGAAGAAAAAGTGGTGGATCTGCCAAGTATCTGCACCACATTCTATATTAAGAACAAGGAAATTATAAAGGATTCTATTCCGTATGGTGCCACACCAGCTTTGTTCCAGTGTTTGGCAGTAAAATCTCGGCCCCCAAAAGCAGATGTGTTCGTGGTAAATAAATACCATCTGCAAGACGGAAGTTTATGTAGAGAACTTAAGGATGCCCTCCTGTTTCCCAGCACACTGAAATTTTGAAGGTTGGCTTCTTTATATCATGCGGTTTTAAATAGCTGGAAACCACAAAACTGTAAGGAGGAAAAAGAAGGATCCAGGACAAGGGTTGCATAGCCCAAGTGATAGGAATTAGGGAGAAACAGATGGAGAGGCCACAGGATTCTAAAATTAGAATACCTCTACCCTCACTTGCAACCCTTTTAAAATTGTAGTGGATACTAGTGTCTTATTTACCTGAGGTGTCTGGTGCTTGGGAATATGAAGAGGGCAGAGATGTACCCAAGGCATTCGGTAAAAATGAGCAGTCGACTGATATTATTGCAACACCAATTATATGGTATTGCAGGCGTTCCCTTTATTCAATCAGCTAAAGTGGCAATCAGTTGTAAACAAGTGATTCACAAGGCAGTGGCTCGCCTTTCTTGTCTTTCTGAGATCTACCACCTCGTGACATGCAGAACCCTGAGGTGACACCCAGTGACCTCTGCGAAGGGGCACAGAAGAAATGAGACATGCAGAAGCCAGCAGTTTGGAGTAGAGAGCGTAAGGTAGTCAACAGCCGCAGCTAAGGGCTGGGCACAGGTCTAAGCATGTCTAAGCTGGAAAAATACCTCTAGGTTGGAGGGAAATTCTTTTCAACCAGAATTCAGAAATGTCTTTTGGGGGTTTGAATTAGTCAAGTAAGTCGGCTCCTTCTCATAAAACAAAATAAAATCAAAGTCCTTAACCAAGGGCTTTTTAGCAGTTTTTGAAGAACAGTTAAAACAAGTTATGGAAACATTTTTTAATAAGAAGCGGTTTCTGTGAACAGCTAGAAAGGGACAAGTGACAGGATGTAAGGACACAGCTCCTGCTTGCACGTGGCACCTGCCATCACAGATGTATGGAAAGAGGAAAAGACAAACTTGTTTCTTAAAATACCTGAATTGTATGCACATGCAAGCTTTATAGTTTGAGTTGTTTTGCTGTTGAATGGTTCAACTTACCCTGACATTTGTACAGTTATGAAAATTATGTAAACAAACTTTAGTTAGACTTGAGTTTTAGTGGCTGATATATTTTTCTTTGCTTTTTGTGTGTTTCCCATACGCATGCTCTGTAACTTGTAGTTTCAGTCTGTCTGGATAGTTGAAGTACTGCCTTGGAATTCCACAGAACATCAAACTAATGCCATTTTTTTGAATAATGGGAATAAAGTCACCTGAGAATATCTTAGATATTGACACAGATATATTTTCCTTGTAAATGTGTTTGGTTTTTTTTCTAATATTACATCTTGAAGCTTTTTTAAAAGACTCAGAACATGTGTGTAAGAAATGTTCAGGTGTGGTCGCTGAGTGTAAAGAGACACACTGTTTTCTCCCAGCTGGGACAAAGAACCTTGATAAGAGACACTAGGAGAACTTCCCTATGGCATAGAAGCTGGGATATGTCTTCTGGGGACAGTGACTTGAGGTCAAATTGCTGCTCCAAATCAGCAGAAGAAGAGCTTGAACCAGTCCCTCACATGCTAGTTGAGTGTCTTACTCATGGAGCTACACAATACCGGGGAATCTGACCTCTCCCTCAGTGCCTAGCACTTATCAGAGATGCTCCCTTCCGAGTCCTTCCCCCCAGAGCTTGCACCACTGACTCAGTCGTTGGCTGTGGCGGGGGGCTGAAGCAGAGGCTGTCTCCAGAAGCCTGGAGGGCACTCAGGGCTGGAACACAGCTCTGGGTTTGTATGTGGAGGGCCGCGAAGGAGGTCAAGCACCGATGCTGTTGCAGGAGGCTAAACCAGTGTTTCTGTAACAGCCTGTTGCAACAGATGAGTTCGGCACTGAGATCCAGGCTCAGTCTCGTTAAGCACAGCATGCAGTGTGCTTGTGCTGCATTCAGGTTACAGCCAAGCTAAAGCAGCAGTGCCTTAGCTAGAGAAAAATGTGTTGGCCATGAAGCTTAGTATGCTTCCTTTGGATCAAGTACTCCACTGTGGCAGCTGATTGACTGAACATTAAAGCTGCTTTCAGTCTCTTTTGTACTACTAAAAAATGCCGAAGGTCCTTAGTATGAACCTGGATGGGATTACCTGAACAGCTAGACATCCCTTCAGACTACTAGGCACAGTTTTGGCACCTAACAAAGGCTCAGTTTTATAGGATTCATGTCCTGCTCAGTACTGCAAACCTGCAATGTATGAAAAGCTGTGACAACACATTCTCTTCTGATCATAGCTGGTTTCAGAACAGCTCAGCCTGATTGTTTCCCAAAGGACCAAATGCCCAAGGTTACCATCTCCTGAAATCTATTGGCAGATGTGAGCACTGAGTTACAGCAATAGGTGATACGAGTGCTCCTTGTCTACTTGTGTCTCTGGTATCTGGCTGAGCTACAATCACCATGGAAGTTATCATCAGTCACTGAAAATGAGAACACTCACTGAACTGTTTACAGAGTAGAAGCTCCAAGTGCCACAAAGAGATGCCTTTTCCTCAGTACAATTTCAAACAGCACTGAAACCCCATGTGGAACTAGTAGGTTTATCAGTACACAGTGAAATCAGAGAATCCAGACTATTCCTTTAGAAAGACTAGATTGCTTTCTTGTGGCTAAAAGCAATTCTTTCAACTCTTACTGGATGATTATTCCAAATTGCGTGGCTGGACAATGAATGACACAGCACAGAGCTGGTTAGTTTTTCCTTGTATTGTTTACTTTTTGAGGAGCTACTTGTTTTGTAAAGGAAAACACATCATCCCAGAAAGCAAGTCATAGTTTAGAAACAGTGCCACAGGCAGCATAGAAAGTTCTGCTGAACTAACACATGGCAAATCATGCAAATCCCCCTGCAGAGCTGAGTGAACAGCTCTCACAGGTTTCTGGTTTGCATTTGATTCTGCTTTTGTGGAATGAGTGCAAATTTTCCCTCAGGGAATGCAGGGCTAGCAGCAAACTAAAGAAATACGGTGTGTGTTACCTTTGACATACTGTAATAAAAGACAACGAAAAATTACATGGTTTGAAAAAAAGTAAAATGCTGGAATAAGATTATACACCTTCGGATACAATAAACCTTTAACACCTTTCATTTTTCAGTATTTTTAACTGTCCAGGGACTAAATCATGACTCTTCCTTGCATTAGAAGGATTGTGCATAGATACAGAAGGTATGAATTAAAAGTAACAGAAGGAAAAAAACAGAAAAAACCCAAACCTAGAGGAGAGAGAGAGAAAACAGGGATACAGTGTGTAGTGATAAACTGGGGCAAAAAAAGTAAATGATTCACGTGTATTGAAAACAATGAAGAAATGTATGTACGAGTACTTTAGAGGTAGCATAGAAGTTAAAATCTCAAGTACGACACACTTGGTGTTTTTAGGGCCATTGCTGGGGGCTAGAACTCCCTGCAGGTTTGTTTTTTTTTTAATATTGTACTTACTGTGAAATAATTTTATTGGGGAAAAATCAACAATGCTAACTGAAATGTCGCTGTAGAATAGACTTTTTAGAGAAACTGTATGTGGAAACTGTTGAATTATTAAATCATTACATTAGAACAAATCTTTTTATAACGTATGTAAATTAGTTAAGTAATAATAGAAAAAGAAGCTGTGTCTCCTGTAGTGCCTGCAATTGGTGCTAATGTATCTAACACTAACACAGTATCTAACACTAATGTATTTAACACTAACAGTAAAACTATGTCCAGAGGGGTTCTTGTTTCTAGTATTATGGGTCACTTCACTTGATAAAATAAATGCCGTGAAAATTCATAGTTACAGCCGAATGGTTTGCTTTGGTCTCGTAAGGATGTAAGTAATACATTGCTTAAAGGATGTCCAATACCTTATGCATGATAGGAGGAAGCTCGCTCCCTGGAACTACTCCAGTTCTTTGACCTTCCCAGGTTTAATGGTTTGGAGTTTGGTTTGATTCGGTTTGGTTTTTTCACCGTAAGAGAGTGGACCAACCAGTGCCAGAACTCTCTGTTGCTGTTAAAGTGCCCACAGCAGCACTCCTGGATATATATTCAGCCTTGCAGTGAGGCAGGAAATGGTTTGGAGCCACATGAAAAAAAAATAGCATCCCAAATAAGGGGGAAAAGACAATAACCCATTCTTGAGGACAGAATTCCCTCCCTCCTTTTTCCCATCTAAAAAAAGTCACAGATGGAGCAGTTACAAACATTCCATTTAGATAATCTTCAATTGTTTAGTTTTATTCTTACTATTTCACTATCTCTTTATTAGCGTTAATTCCAATGTTTGAAACTAAAAATCATAATAAAGCCAAATCTTGCATTTTATAATTTGAAAATAACAAAATGGAACTTTGACAATTTTAGCACTTTTGTCCCATACCTGTCTTGAGTTGAAACATTTGCTAAGACACCCTTTTGGACAAGAAATTTATTTTCAATGAATTGACAATTACCAATCTAATCTATGACCTTGACCTTTAAAATAAAATTCTCAGCAGCTCTAGTCAGAATATGACCTAGCACAGGAGAGCTACTTCCTTCCCCACTTGTAGCCTGATTTCTCAAAAGATGATGAACCTTCAATGAGCGTAGACACAGACACTGCTTGCTTTTCTCAATGCATTTTTCTAAATCTTTGTTTTCTTCAGCAACATGAGCAAAACTTTTTTCCTGAAGGCAGGTGCCTTGGCATAGCAGTACAGAATACAGGTGGAAAGAATTGTAGCTGCTCCAGTCAGCAAAAAAATTAAGGGTGCCTCAAAATTACAGTTCAAAACACAGCACTTCAAGTATTCATTCTGATCAGCTGCATGACAAAAGCTATCTGAAGCACGTCAGCATAGGGATATGAACAAGCTTTATTAAGTAAATTTGTAAGAAATGGTGCATATTTAAAACTTGTGTATGACTCATTTTCTCTCTTTGCTCCTGTACTGCTTCCTCTGTAATTTTGACTTGGGGCTAGAGCTGAGAGGAGTCAAAAGGATATGTAAGGATATTCAGCTGAAGATCTTTGAGTTTGGGTCATTGGCTGCAGTATCTTGCATACAGATTTTTAGGACAGTCTGTCAGGGGCTGACACCAGTTCTGTCCCAGAGGGTGTCTGGAAGAGTTTGTACCAATGGGGTTCTCAGATGCTTAAATCCTGTTTACTGAAATAGCCAAAGCACACTTTTGATCAGATTGCGCTGGATATTGATATTGCTCAAGGCTCCCATCCTACCCACCTGAACTGGTTTCTAGGGAGGTTTGCTACTTGCTAGGGGCTTAGATCTGGGACATTGTGGAGACACTGATGTGGCCTGCCCAGTCCTCAGAATATTAACTGCTGCTGCGCTTCCAGGTGGACACCAAAACTGCTACCAGGGAAGACGTGAAGTGTATGGAGTGTGTCTACATGACTGTGGGCGAGAGGATGGGGACCAAATGGGTTTGTTCTTGATCCTTCGGGTGAGGGGGAAGGGCTTGACATGGAGTGAATGAATCCTTTCGATCAACAAGTGGTTGTGCAGCTCGTGTCAATGACAGGGATTTTTTTTTATAAGCCTGGTCCTTTGTGAGGATCAAAGATCGTTGGGGAAGAGATGAGATCCCACCATAGCAGACAGGCCAAAATAATTTTTGCCAACAGACTGGCCAGTGTGGTAAAGACATTTTGAAAATGGGAAAGGTGGGAAAGGGAAATGACAACCATAGTCAAGTGAGGAAGGGATGGCCTGGGCTGACAAGTAAAAGATGCAGGGTGAACAAGAGAGACCTTGCAACCAGCAGTGCAGGACTGAAGGGGACCTCCAGCATATACACCCAAATAAGATAGTGCTAAAATAACAACATTATGAGGGAAGTTCGCACAGTTTTCCTGGTAAAAGGCCTGCTCAGGGACTTACTTAGATGAATCCCATAGGAGATGGGCCTGCAGAGAAGAGAGGTCCAGGTGAATTTACTAATTTTTCAAGGACCCCCTCCTTGAAGCTTAAGAGCAGTCCATCTTGATTTGCAGAATGCCAAACAAAGGTGGCAGGAGGTCTTCACGGACAAACAACGAGCTCCTGAAAAAACAGTCATATAAAGGAAGCATCACAAGGGGTGAGAGTAGGGATAGGTAACCTCTGAGGAATATAGAGATGCTGTCTGAGCATGCAAGAATAGCACTAGAAGAGGCAAAGCCTACCAGGGCTTGAATCTGTTAAGTGACATGAAAGGCCACCAGAAGGGTTTCTACAAGTGTCTCAGAAGGAAGGGCCCTGTGTTGAATAGGACAAACAAAAGACACAAAAATGGCCAAGATGCGTGATGCCGCCTTTGCCTCCATTTTCACAGATGAGATTTGCCTTCAGGAGTTCCAGGTCCCTGAAGACAGGGTGAAAGTTTGGACCCAACAGCCTCCTGGGTTGCATCAGGTCTAGGGAGGTGTTCCTTCCCCTCTGGTCCACCCTGGTGAGATGAATCTGTACTGCAGAGTCCCATCCTGGGCTCTTCAATAAGACATGGACGTACATACCAGCTCTGGAAAAGTGCTGTCCTGATTAGAAGACTGGGGCATCACTCATAGGAGAAAAGGCTGGGAGAGCTGAGACTGTTTAGTCTTGAGAAGGGAATACTCAGGGCAATTTTATCAATATTTATGGACACCTGCCTGGGGGTAATAAAGACAGAGCCAGACTCTTCTCAGTGGTGCCCAGTAAAAAGACAAGGGGCAACGGACACAAATTGAAATATGGTAAATTTAATTTAAACATAGGAAAAAACTTACTCACTTTGAGAGTGATCAAACACTGGCACAGGATACCAGTTTGAATCCTTGGAGATACTCAAACCCCAACTGAGTACAGCCCTCAGCAACCTGATCTAACTGTTCCTGCTTTGAGCAGGAGTTTAGACCAGATGACTATTCTGTGATCCTATGATATTTACATAAAAGCCTTGTTGACATTTGATGTTCAAGGATGTGAGATGGAAAAGCTGCAAAAAAACTCTCAGCTAAATTTTTCATTATGGAAAATGGAATGTAACACCATTAGTTTAAAACCACCAGAACAGTAGCACAGCATGCCTAACATACACAATGCTCACGTCATCTGATTAATTCCAAAATGTCCATGAAGAAGGCAAATCAAAATTGTTCGCTATGGTTTGCATGACAGATTTGCAAGGGGGAAGAAAGCATTCATACTTGGGTAAGTGGAAGTTGTCTATATTCTCTGTTATTTACTGGGTCTCTTTCTAGAAAGCCACGCTGAGTCCCAGTTATAAATATAGCATTTTAGCGTTCTGCAGGACAGCAGACTGCTTCTGCATCATTTGGCCTTACAATCTCTACGCATTTCAAATCATATCTGTAGCCTAATTTAGGCTGTTTTCTTACAAAATAAAACAGTATTTAAAAGCTGATGGTACTGCTAGAACTGCTTTGACTTTTTTGCTTGTCATTCTGTTTTGTTGCTTTGTTTTGATGCTTTTGCTTTTCATCTTTCTCTGTCTCCTACAGCAATATGCAGACCTGGGGTTCCTAAGAACTCTGTGGTATTGCTACATCAGCTGAAAAAGGATGCAGGGTGGAAACAAGGCAGAAAAATAAAGAGAAGTTGCAAAGTATGGGAGAAGAGCAAAGGAGAGGAAGTTTGGTGAGTGAAGTAACCAAAGCCCTTAAAAATAAGGAGTGGAATTAATTCCACCTGACTTCAGGTGTTCTCAACTTCAGTATCACCACCTTCCTCTGTTGCATTAATAGTGGAGAAAGGTAAGCCTTCATACAGTGTAATTCACCTGAGCTGTTTTAATTGTTTGAAGGTGGGACTTATGCTCTAGAAATGCCTCTTTCTGTCTGTTGACAATACAAGACCTAAAGGATGATCTCAAATTTAAGTGTGTGTATTTAATGAATCCACATAAATTCTCTATCACTGTTTTCAACACCTAAAGTGAAGAACAGAAAGCTGAAGATTAGAAGCAGTCTGGGCAGCTTGTACTGCCAAAGCTGAGTGCCCTAGAATGCCTGGAACACAAATTGCCCAGTACATTTATTTTGCAAGTTTAGTATTGTTTTTCCTTTCTGTTTTCTGCAGTGGTGTCTGGGTCTGAAATGCAGGGAGTATACATACAGTCAGTAGGTTGTTTAGCTTGGGTTTGGATCTGTAAGGATAGCATCTCTGCCCAATTTCACCCGGCTCCCTGAGTCTCTTTTCCTCAGGTGCTCCAGAATTACTCTCAGGGACTTGATGATGGTTGCAAAATTCCTGGTGTGAGCAGATGTGCAAATATTATATGATGTGTTTCTCCTTTCCCTTAGCACATCTCTGTTGTTTTGGGGCAGATGTGGTGTTTGTCCTAAAGATACCTTTTCCCATTAACTTGCTGCTCCAGGAAGCAACAATTCTTAGTATAGTTGCTGATGCCAGAAGGACCAGAAAGATGGTCAAGATTCCTGAAAGGTCTAGATGATAGCCTAGAACTGCTATGGTGAGTATGTGTCCCTTGGGTGAACAAATCTGCATTGAGCTAGAAATACGTCACTATGAAGCAGCATTTAAGCCTGGGGAATTCATCCAAATGAGACACCGTAAAGGTAAAGAGGCAATCTGATCAAACAGTGAAGCTATGCAGAGAGAAAAGACAGAAAGCAGACTTGTTAATCCAAATGTGCATCTGTTACATAAACAACTTCTTGAAAAATATCACTATGGAATAGCCTTTTTTATTTTTCAGCTCAAAAGGAATAATAAATGGTGGGTAAAATAACAAGGAACTCAGAAGAAAGGGTGAAAAGAGCCTTTCTGCAAAATCTCTTAAGAGATTCTGAAAAAAACTTTCCCCACATGTCAAAGGCCAGATTCTCCGATTTCTTCTTAACAGCTAATCATCCAGTCATAAATTCACTGCTAATGCACAATGAAAAATAATATGATTACAACATAAATAATTTATAAGCACTAGCCATCACTGGCATTACAGACATAGTTAAAACGATTACCGCCTTTTATTTAGGAATGGACAAGCATAATTATATTTGTTCTGTAAAAATCAGATGTCCTGTGTAAATTCAACATTATGCAATTAAATTTTATGACAAGTCTTCAGTAAATTCCAGAATTCAGAAATTTCTAGGGAAGATTTGTCTGTTCACAAAGTAGATTGTACCTTGGAGCTCTTGTGATTTCTCTACCAAACCAGTTTTACATTTAGGGTAACATATTGGTTTTAAATTATCTGTAGCTACCCAAGTAGTGGCATTTCACATATCAATATGTTATGTATCATAAAATACTAATATAAACATATTTACTACTGTAAACTACTACATTTTATTATGCAGTGTATCAGTAAAGCATTTTTTGAAAATATTGTTTCCTATTAGATATTCAGACATTAATATATTCATTAGAATGTCATGGTATTTAAAATACCTTACACATTACATAGCATTTTATAACATTCAAGTGGAATTACTTGTATTAGAGTGATAGGAATACAATAATTAAGTAATTTGTAAATGGGGTATAAATTCATAGGCAAGCAGTGCTCGAAATATTTATGAATGTCTAGCATGCTCAGAGCCCTAGATTTTTAAATGATAAAATATGAGTTGATGAAATACTGCTTTGCAAATATATGCTCTTGACAGTCAATGAACTGGAGGAATCCTGCTTCATTAAATTGATTGCTTGCTCCAAAAATATCTACATCTACAGCTATTCCTCCCAAATCCCATGAGGCGGATGGCAGCAGCCAGCCACCTGAATGCTTTTCCATCTCACAGGATCTCATTAGATGCTGAGTATTCCAGCCATGCTTCTGTTCCTGCTGCCCTCGTTCCTGCTGCTAAACAGTCAGTCTAATCCTAGTCCTACTGACTTCTTGTGTAGTGCCAAAATGGGCAGTATTGGTGTGCTGCCCTCTGAACTTGGCCTCTTGCCGTGGTCTTGTGTTTCTCCTCAGTCTGGTGTGTGTGGCCTGCAGACAGCTCAAGTCTCCCTCCTGTGTGGTTCCCCTTGGTGCTGTTCTGCAGCTCAGTGGAGTCTCTACCCCTGGCTCTTGGCTGCAATTTTAACCTTCAGTTCATCAATCAATCAATAGCATCATAATCAATAACTGTGACTGATAATTGTTACCTAAGGTCTCACTAGCATTACACCTATTTGTTTTCATACTCCTACCGAGGAACTGAAAACATCTGCTAGGTGGTGGCTGGGAAAGCAGGTACAGAAAAGTGCAGCTGCATGGACCTGAGGGTTCTATAAGGAAAGATATACAGTTTTTCAAACCGTTAAAACAATAGCTATTTTCTGTTTGAACTTTGGCACCTTAATAAAATCCACTTTCGACATAGCTAAAATGGAAGAACAGCTTCAAAAGAAATGTGTGTGGCCTCCTGAATTTTAATTCACTGGCTTCAGCTAATTAACTACTTGCACTGTCTATGTGTATAAATACTCTCTTTACTCTCACTAGTTTACTTACCACTGTGGGTTTTGGGGTTTTTGGTTTTTGTTTTTGCTTTGGGGTTTTTTGTTGGTTTTTGCTGCCTGAGTGTTCTGGAAAAAATTGAAGCAGATGCAGTGATAGGTGATTGCAGGCCTAGTCTTCTTCATGCTTTACTCAGCAACAAAAATAATCAAGTGGTTTATAGTCTGTACAATACTCACTTGTTGCTTTGGACTTAGATGGATGTTGTCAAGACTGGTTGAAGTGTTGGGATAAGAGTCCGTATGCTCCAGGAAATCTATGGAAAAAAGTGAGTATTGAAAGTCCTGCATAGCCATTGGAAAAGGATTAAAAATCCCCCAGGATTAAGCAGCAGGCAGAGCATGCATCAGCAAAGGAGAGAGCTACACATCTTTGCTCCAGTCCTTGAGAGCACTCCTGCGTAGATCCCGAACTGAGCAGCTCGGCATCTTCCAGCCATACCTACAGTTGCTCCTTGCTTTGATTTTTCATCCTGTTGGTGTGCAGCTTTTGTTTAATGGGATTAGAGCACTGGAACAGTATAATTGAAGTTCTTTTCCTCCTTAGTATGAGCATGTGTATTTCATCTGCCTCATCTGCATTAGTCATGTTTGCTGGAAATATGCAGCCATTAAGTGGGTCACTTGGAGCTGGATTTCGTGCCATCAACCACACACAGTCCTTCCCAGTTCTCTCCCACATTTGCTGCTTTGATGCATTTGCCCTCATGGGTAGGACAGAGCACTTACTACTCTGTTCCAGTGTTCCTGAGAACAGAGACATTACTTTGTACTATTTCTTATCTTGACAAATTAGTTTCTTCCTTCTGGAAACAGAAATTTATTCTTGCAGCCCTGCAAACTGCAGCTTGATGCTCCTTGTCTTTCTGTTCCCTCCTCCTTTCCACAGGAGTCCAGTGCACTTCAGAAGTTCCTCCAGTAGGCAGGTGGCTACTAACGGCCACTGTGTAATTTTAGGGGAAAATCTTAGATTTGCAGGCTGTGTATCCCTTTCTTAACTTCATGGTTATGGCATACATTTAGAACACTTTTCAGGGCTCTAGACGTTCCATTTGATCTGTGTATTGCATTCAGAATAATCCCTGTCAAGCACAGGTGGCATTTTGCAGGTGCCATAAATGAAATGTAGAGTTGTGAAAAACAAAAAACAATGCAAATTCTAATTTAAAGTATCTCTGATAAGACCCCAAAGACATTTTATGTAGGAAGAATGTAATTTTGAAATTATTTTGCAAAGGGAAGAGATAAGGCATCTGGGAAAATGAGGCTACTTACTTGTTCTTGCTTCTCCTTTGCCTTGTCATTCCCCATCCTGCGCTTAACCAACAAGAAGTGACTCTGAGGGCAGGTTTTTTCTGTTCCCTACAGAGTTGATCTGAGAGACAGGAGCTCCCCTATGCAGCACACTCATTTCGTTAAGACACCATCCGGCCCAGAGCCTTCAGCAGAGCAAAACCATTAAGAGCATCAGCCTGAGCATCTAGCAAGGATTTCCTGGATTACAACTCAATCTGATTTTACATCAAAGATGGCAGATGAACCTAGAGATTAAGATTTTCCTCTGTTTCTGGTGGATCTTACTAGACGCCGTGCAAGCATTGTAAAGGGCCTAACCAGGTAGGATTGCTCATCCTGAAGGGTGAAGAGAAACATGTAAAGTCATCTACCCCTCTTTGATGGTCTGCATATTTGACAGATAAAGTAGTATGCCGAATAAAGATAATCTCAGGTCCCTAAATTAATGAACTACATGGAACTTCAAAGGAGAAGCACAGATCACAGGAAAACTGGGGAAACTCAGGCGGGATTTTAGTGGCCAGGAATCTACTTGCAGTCATAGTATCATCAAAGAGAATTCCATTTATAAAGGATGGTCAGGCCTTACAAGGAGACAAACTCCATTCTTTGCTCAGCACATGGTGTAAAAAGGATCAAAAAGAGGCAAAAATACTATGAGTAAGAAATTTCTGACACTGCTGACTTCATCAATGCATTCATTAGCACCTTTTCAATTATTAATTGCTCTGGCTGCTGCTGTTATTACTGATCCATATTAATCCTCCAAGGAACATGACATGACAACCCCGAGTCATGATGACCTTGTCTTTCCATATGCTACTGCTGGCCAGGAATTTTCCAATGAAACAGCTGTTCACTGGAAAGTGTGAATTTTCAAAAAATATTTGTTTTTGTTGGAAATAAACACATTTCGTTGATTTCTGTTGGGAAAGTCATTTTTGATCTGACATAGCCTTTCTATGGCTGATATTTATGCAGAGGTTTTTTCCTGAGGATGTTAGATAAATAGGCCCCCTTTCTTCCTGGCAATTCATACAAAATGGATGAGAGGAGACTGAGGAACACCTAACACAGACTGCATTCTAGGCTGACCCACCTTCAAGACCAATTTTGTCTACATAGGCCTCACACAATGTAGCAGATAAAAACAATAATCCCAAACTTTAACAAAACAATAGGGAAGTGACATAAACCTTTGTTACTTTTCTCATGAGTGTTTCAGACATTTTGTAAGAGTCACAGCTGTGTGAGAAGGAAACATCAGAGATTAACCTTCAGACACCATCAGTTCAACCAGATATTGAATTAAATCTATTGTATTCTGAAAGAAACAGATTCTTCTTTTTTAATATACTTTTAAACTATTTACAGTATTTTTAATATACTTTAAAATACAGCTGTGTCATTTGGTTCACTATCTTCTTTCCAAAGTCCCACCAAGCTCCAGTAAACCTAGGAACAATAAATAGTTCTGTGTGCGTTGAACTGCTTCATAGTATTTTACTATAATTATAGGATTTTTGCTTTTCCTTTTCCTTTTTCCATACTCCTGCATGATTCAGTGCTCTTTCTGCGTATTCATCTGAGTAGTGGTTCTGTGCAACAAAGAATTATAAGTATGTGATTAATGGTTGTATTGAAATGAACACATTTATCCATTTGGGAAAGTCTGCTGGAAGCCAACAGATCCAAGAAGATATTAACTCAGGCTTTGTTATCATCAAAGTTTTTATTCATCTTTGCAGTGGAGATGAGCAATGGTCTTTAGAAGGTTCCAGAGGAACCAAAGAATTGTTCTTTCTAGTGTGAGAAACAAAGTCAGGAATAGCAAGTAAATGGCCAGTGTGTGAGTTATAAGGCCGAAGTGGAACGAGGCAAAAAATTGCTAGGAAAGGGAATGAATGGGGTAGCAGATTCATGAAAGAGGAAAAAGATAGAAGGAAAACCAGAAAAGAAAATGAGTGAAGATAAAAAGAGAAGGCTGGTTTTATAGACTGAAAGATGTAAGACATAATAATTTTTATTATTACTTTTATTTTTATTACAATTACTATGATTGCTATTGTTTCCTTTTCTTTAGCAATAATAGTACAAACAGAAATGTGGGGAGTTAGGACAAAAATCCCATGAAAACTTTCAAAAGGCTCTTAAAGAGGCACAGAGTCTGAGTAAGAGTTATCTGGTTTGGTTGTTGGGTAAAATTTCTCCCACTTTCTATTCAAAAATTAGTGGAAAGTCAATATTTGTGCAGTGACCTGGAGGCAGGTGTTGTCTCGAATGAAATAGAACCAGGGCTGATCAAATAAATGTGAGAATTCTTAAAAAAAGAGTTACCGGCTCACAGAGGGAAGCCACTCAAGGTGTTAATTTTTCTAGATGCAGGAAATGTGTAATTTGCATTCCCAAGTCAGCAGCAGAGATGTTCAGGAGAGGATGCTCACATGCCAAAACCCTCCCTTTGCTCTCCAGAGTAGCATGGTTCTTAGGGAAAGAGTGTTCACGGCCTGAAAAATCTCCCAACCCAAAGCCACAGAGATGTTTGAAGGTCGGTCTGGAGTGGATTGCCTCCCAGGCACATCAGGAGACAGTGGAAGGACAGAGCTCAAGGCAAAAACTTGCATTTTATATTTTTTGGAGGAAGAGGAGTTGTCCTCATTTTGAATTTAGATATTTTTCAGAATGTTTTAATTTAATTTTATTTAGGCAGCTCCTAAATCCCTTAAATAAATCAAAATTGAATTAAATAGACGATGACAGGAACAAGGGTGGTGGGAAGCAAACATGCTACCTACTTCTTTTCAGACAAGCATCCTTTTTCATGGGAAGGATAAAGGAGTCAGAATCCCTCTAAGAATGCTGTTGAGCTCACAGCAGCTTAGGAGATCTAAAAAAAAAAAATAATAAGGATTTGCAGTAGAACTATGTAAGACAAAATATGGAGCAGCTGAAATAAAATGGGTACTTAGTCCTTTAAGTCAGAATATCATCAGACTGAGCATGTCCTTCCTTTCAACTCTCACAGGACGCTGCTTTTGCTATTCACTCATGTTTTTAAAATTCTCTTTTATTCCCAGTCAATGAAATTTAATACAGCTGCATTGCCTGATAGGCCACAACTATGTTTTCTGAACATCAAGTAAAAGGAAGTTCCCAGGATTTCCAGGTTTTGTTTATGTTCCTTTTTCTACAGCTTTATATCCACTTAGGTAAGGACTTCCAAGGTGCTGGAATTCACATTGCAAGCGGCCTGTACAAATGATCCTTTCTTATAAGAGAAAACTTAGCAAGGTCCATTTCACAACAATTCTCTGGAGAAGCACCAAATAACCCTAAGCAATAAAGATTTTTGCCTTTAGCTCTTTTCACCCTCATGGTTTCTAATGGGAAGGAAGGATGGAAGGAAAAGTGTGTTTTTCCCTTATTCATGATAGTTTCAGTTCATGCTAAATGAGCAGAGATGGTGTGCAGGTACGGTGGATTTTTAGCTGTCAAGCAATTTGTCTGGGTAAGGTTTTTCCTCCTTAGTGCCATTTAGCACCATTATTTTTGGATGAGACATGTTAAAGAGAGAAGAAATGGGCTGTGTGAAAATATGCAATGCCATGCCTAGATGCAATTTCCATGTGAATTATTTTAAATCTTCACTTCCAGGATGTCAAACATTATGGAACAAATGCAGACAATCCTAGCTTCTTCTCTGAAGGATATCATAAGTACAAGCTCACACTTTTTGGAAGGTCAGATGATGCATTAAAATCCCGTAATTCCAACTTTGAGTAGGCAGTCCTTGCAGCAGCTGTAGAGATCATTCTGTGCTTGTTCCCTTTTAGGCTGTCATTTCTATATCCACTCTTGGAAAGGAAAAAAGTGTTCGCAATACCTTGATCTGTTTATTTATAAATTGCCAGATCTTTGTCTGGAAGCATCCCAAGCACAAGAAAAAAACTCACAACAATCTTCTATTGAATGTTATAGTTTAATTAAATGGGTTTATGTTATCCTAGAATTTCATTTCTGGTTTATTTCCCTCCTGATTAAAAAAAAATGTTCAGTTAGTAGCGACATACTTGTCTCTCATAGTTGAAATTAAACTTGAATGGAAGTTCTTACTAAAAATGATTTAATTTTATAATTTTGATGCAAAAAAACAACACCAGTTTTGCGTTTAGCTCTCATCCTCACCCTCTCCATTTACATTTTCAGGAGAATTTGGAGCTCAGAAAAGGTGCCAGACTGACGGCGCTGGAAGCCAAGAGTCTCTATTTATCTGCAGGCTGCTGGATTTTCATAGAGTCATAGGATGGTTTGGATTGGAAGGGACCTTGAAGACCCTGTTCCAACTCCCCTGCCAGAGGCAGATGTGCCGTTCATTAGACCTGATTGCTCTAAGTCCCATCCAGCGTGGCCTTGAACACTTCCAAGGCCGGGGCATCCACAACTTCTCTGGGCAATCTGTTTCAGTACTGTAACAGGAAAAAACTTCTTCCTGATACCCAATCTAAACCTGCCCCCTTTCAGTTTGAAGCCTTTCCTGCTCATCCTGTCACTACATGCCCTTGTAAAAAGTCCCTCTCCAGCTCTCTTGTTGTGAACCCACTTTATGCACTGGAAGGTGCCTTCCTGAAGCCTTCTATTCTCTGCGCTGAACAGTCTCAACTCTCTCGGCCTGTTCTCATAGGAGAGATGCTCCAGCCCTCTGATCATTTTTGTGACCCTCCTCTGGACTTGCTTCAACAGGTCCATGTCTCTCCTGTGCTGGGAACCCCATAGCTGGATGCAGCACTCCAGGCAGGATCTCACCAGAGCAGAGGGGCAGAATTCCCTCCCTCAGTGTGCTGGCCACGCTGCTTTGGATGCTGCTCAGGACAGGTTTGGTGGTTTTGCACCAGTGCTGTATGCCAACTGGATAGGAAAGCTCACAGGTTAGAGGGCACTTCATGCTTTCAAACATTGTTCTCTTGTTCTGTCAGCACTAATATGCTGGTTTTGGCTGGGGTAGAATTAATATTCTTCACAGTGGCTGGTATAGGGCCGTGTTTTGGATTTATGCTGAACACAGAGTTGCTAACATAGAGATCTCTTTTTCTTACTGAAGAGCAGGGCTTACACAGAGCCAAGGCCATTTCTTTCTCCTTTCATGCTGTCACCATGGTGAGGGGACTGGGGGTGCCTGGGAGGTTGGGAGGAGACACAGCCAGGACAGGTGACCCCAGCTGACCAGAAGGATACTCCAGACCATCTGACATCATGCACAGTTTATAAAATGGGGGGAAGAAGGAGAAAGGGGGGGACATTTGGAGTGATGGTGTTTGTCTTCCCAAGTCACTGTTACACCTGATGGGGCTCTCCTGGAGTTGGCTGAACATCTGCCTGCGCATGGGAAGCAGTGAATTAATTCCTTGTTGTGGTTTGCTTCTGTGTGTGGCTTTTCCTTTCTCTATTAAACTTTCTTCACTTCAACCCACAAGCTTTCCAGTTTTCACTCTTCTAATTCTCTTCCCAGTCCTGCTGGTGGGGGAGTGAATGAGCGGCTGTGTGGGGCTTGGCTGCTGGCTGGGCTTAAACCACAACAGCTGACAACAACAGCAAGTTACTGGGCTTGACACTATTCCTGTAGGTGGTAAGGAAGAGGACTATCTTCCACTGGGGAGTTGCTATGTAATCTGACATTTCTGTAGTGCATCTCAAATTAAAGTTCCTCTTGTAAAATTTCTGACTAGCAGTCCCAAAGGGGCATACTGGGGAGGAGGGAAAGAAGCTAATAATCCATCCTGAAGCTTCACCCTGAGAGTGAATGAGGCTACCTGAGATGTGACAAGGGGCTTCCAAAGTGAGAAGGCGTTGAGAGCCATTCATTTTTATCATGTCCTGGAATTATATATAGTGGATGCTTCTCAGCAGGGCAAATGAATCTGTGCCGAGTTCCATGTTGCAGTGGCGAGATTGCACCCTGTGCCCTTGGTCAGCGGTAGTTCACTGCACCCCTCTGCCCTTCCCTGGGGCCTGCAGAGGGGACACCTGATAAGCAGCTATGAAAGTGGTGGAATTTTGCTTTCTCCCCAGCAGTTTGTTTTTCAGAAGGACAAAACCGTCAAAACCGATGCTGTTGTTTCTCATTCTGCATGTGTACAAGAATTGAGTCTGGGGCATCGGTAGGTGAGAAGGAAAAAAATTAAATGCTCAATCTGCAACTGAGGAGAGGAGCACACTGAGGGGCACAGAGACATCAGCATGTGCATATCTGGCTGGATTATTTGGCACTGTTTGTACTGGTTTCACATGGCAAGGCTTTGGTGTGAACTGACCAAAATCCCCATTCCCCATCTCCCTGTGCTGCTGGAGGGGAGGAGGAGTCAGGAGTGAAGTTAAGCCTGGGAGGAAGGGGGGAAAGGTGATTTATGATTTGGTTTTATTTATCATTACCCTACTCTGATCTGATCTGATTTGCAATAAATTCAAATAATTTCCCCAGGTCAAGTCTGTTTTGCCTCTGACGAAAGTAACAGGTGAGTGCTCTCTCTCTGTCCTTATCTCCAGCCAAGAGTCTTTGATTGTATTCTGTCCAGCTGGGGAGAGGAGGGGTAGAGCAGCTTTGGAGGGCGCATGGCATCCAGCCAAGGTCAATCTACCACACTGTTACAACATTTCTACAAAAAAAGAGCCACTTCAGTTCTTAGAAATAGTCCATTTTTTTATTGTTTCTTTTTAAGGTAGCATACTATATGTGGAATCTATGTTGTCATTTGCTGTAATCCTTGCTGCATTAGAAGTTGTGTCTTGCTCAGTTGCGCATCTGCAGTTTATGATGTGAAACACACTGACCCAGCTGACAGGATGTCACCAGTGTAACCCATGTAATGTGTCTCAGACACACCTTGTTCCAATGGCAAATTTCTGACATAAATCTGTGGCAGCAAGTGCAAACAAATTCAAGACAGAAAAGATGACAAATGCCGTGGTTCAGCAGCTCATCAAATTATTTTCAGGTATTCTGTGAAGGTTTTTTCAGTGAAATTTTGTTCAGTCTTCTAAACTATTTCACTGAAGAATTAGATTGCGGGGTTTGGACAGGCTGTGTATTTTTTTGGTGGGATACCTTTGCATATGGCTAAAATGAGGTGATAAAAATTACATTCTTGTTTGTCTTATGCAGCTGTTTAATCCAACTTTTAAAAGCTGGATGGAATTCAAAAGCTGTCTGATTAGGACACCAGAACATAAATTGTTTGGGACAACCTTCCAGAAGACAATCTAAAAGATTCCTCCACTACTAATGAGTTTCCATGAAAATGAAATGCAAACTGCCATTAAGTAATGGTCACAACACTGTCTTTAACTACTATCTCCTTTTAATATCTTGAGGCTGTGCCTGTGGATGCTACATACAAAAATAAAATATGGAAAATGGAAATAAAAATAGGAATAGAAGATTCGGTGTTTACTTTAGCTGAGTATTTAAATGTCTGGTTTTCAGAAATTATTTCTATCTCATAGGAGAAAAAATGCATCTTGACATTTCAGGAACAGGCGAGAATATTGCCATTTTGGGCAGCAGCATAGTGGGCACAGAAAGCCTTAGAGGCAAGATCGTTTTAACAACTAACATAACCTGGCAAGCAAGCAAATATGAAAGGTAAAGTGTGATAATATGGGCTACTCAGAAATGAGTACAACTTAGGATCCAAATGCCTTTTTATGAAATATGTGTGGAACCAGTTACCCATGGACCTGAATTCTGAAAATCTCCTTTTCCCTGCTATTATCACCTTCTGGCAGGCGAACTCTTACCTTTCTCACACTGCTGACTGCTCTTCATTACCACAGCCCTCAGCTTACACAGGGGAAGCTACTGAGCCTGTGCACACCGGTGAATCTGCACATAATTCCAGTGTTACCAACAGAATTACCTTGTATTTCCCCTGGGGAAAAAAAAAGAAAAAGATAATTTGTCCTGAATGAATAGGTGTTTTGTCTTTGACTCAGCCAGGTGTCACAGCACTCTCTCAGGTCCCTTGTCTTTTTTTTTCCAAGAGCTGGCCTTCACCTGCAAAACTGGGATCCCACTCCATATGTCCTCACTTGCTTGTTACCCTCCAGACCACCAGCGTCATGCAGCACTGTCTTGGCCCCCTTTTTTCTGGGCTATTTTGAAGCACCCAGTTCTAACGCAGCGTCATCCTACAAGCCACCCAAAGTTTATTATTTATTTCTTTGTGTCGAGATAAGGTTAAGATATAGACCTTCAATAGCAGGCGAACTAAATTTTTGTCCTTTCTTCACAGAATTTTCTTTCCTCTCTATTTCTGTACCCAGCAGAGTACAAAAACATGAGACACACAGATTTGCCTGAATACATCTCAGAGGGCATTGCAGCAGCTCGGATGGTAAACACAGCCTCTGTCTTCATATTGACAAAATAAAATAGGCCAACACTCTCTCAGAAGCTGCATAATCTGCAAAAGCTGCTGACTGTGGGTAGCAGATGCTTGTGATTATCCTGGATACAAAGGGAATAGGACCAAGGAGGTCAAGCCAGAAGTAAATAGGGGCCATAGGATCCAGGTGTACAAACGTAACATTAAAGATGACAAAACTGTGCTAATACAGATGCGTGACTGACCAGTGGAAGGACCTGGTGAGGAAATTTGTAACACCAGCTTCATTTTTACCAACAGGAAAAAAATCTCAGGAAACTACAATAACAGGCACAGAGCAAGCCGGTAAGGTATTGTAGTGCAGGAGAAAGAACTTGGTCTCTGCATTCCTTTCTTTTGCTCTGTCTGGGTTCTTTTGTAGCACTCTACGGGTCAGAGCCATAACGTCCTAGCAGGACAGACTGCAGGACAAGGAGCTGTGCCCTCTCCAAGGTCCGTGTGCTCTGTTGAGGACAGGGTGAGAGATTCTCCTGGCTGTATATTATGCCTTGTTTTCACAAAGGCACCCTGAAAAAAAACGAGTGCTTTGACTGCTAAAGTGCTTTTCCTTTGAACCTGACCCAGATCTTTCTAAACCGTCTCAGCTACAGAGCTAAGTGGAATGTGGCAAAATCCCACTGCTCGCCCTGGCACACAGCGCACCTCCCGCTGCACGACTGGAGTGAGAGCTCAGAGGAGCGGAGGTGGGCTCTGTGCTGCACACAGTCTGCACAAGCACTGGCAGGCATGGCGGGCATCTGTCTTGTCCCACTGCTGGCAGTGTGTTCCTGGGTTTTCACAGTGGCAGACTGACAGACATCTTCAAAGAAATGCTGCATTCTTTAATATTTAAACTTGCATTATTCTGAAGTGGGATTGCACTGTGTATGGTGTCCTCATGAAAACCCAGCGATACACTTTGGCTCAAGGTTTCACTGCAGTGTACCAGTTGAAGACCAAAGGTTATCTTTGTACTCCAGTGCACTGTCAGTACAGGATTTCAGAAACACAAGAAACAATAAAATAGGTGGGTTGGAAGCTGCCAGTGACCTTTCCCAAGGACTGACCTCCCCAGAAGTGTGTGGCAAGGATCCAGTACTGAAAGATGTGTTTCAAAGAGACAGCCAGCTGAAATCCTAGCCTGGTGTAAGTACATGGGAGTTCTGATCAGCAGATTTCCACCTGGTTTGTGTAATAGGAAGGCTGAGGTGTAGCTAACATTTCGATTTCAAACACTGGATTTCAAACATGGTAGCCAAACAGTGAGCAAAGTCTAATAATAAAAGCAGGACCTTGAGGACAGCAGAGTCAAGGTCTGTGTCTACTCTTACTCCAGGCTGGTTGGACAACCTTGCCAAAAACTTGGCATCAAGACATTCCGAGGCTGCATCAGAGAAAACTAAATGGAAAAATGGAGCTTGCAGGAGACAACTGTTCAAGGAGGGAGACAGGACCACGGCATTTAGTGTGAGACCAGGCAATGGATGGGGGAGAGACGGCTTTCGGGGAAAGAGAGTTAAGCACACTACTGTTCGAAGAGCTTAGCTAGAAAATGACAGATACTGACAGGTGGGAGGAGGGGAGGCATATTTTTCTCCCCCAACATAGCAAAATCAGTTCTCATTAATGGCTGCAAAACACTGCTGAATATGCAGAGCCCCACCCAGGCTACTAACAAAAATGTGAGCGTATGGATAGGATTATCCTATTATTACTATTTTACAACATTCCCAGGAGTGAGATCAAAGGAAGGATCCCTGCTCCACTGCAGATAAAAGGTCACTTTCCTTCTTAAGTAAGAAGAGTGACTTTTTTCTTTTTTTTCTCAGTTACAAAGAACAGTTCAGTAGAAATAATTCCCATGTAAGCGTCTAGAGGGCAAGGCTGGAAGTGCTCAACTGAAATCCTAAATTTTCAGAAAACCACAGCAAAATCATACTCTTAATCTGGTCTCAAGAGGGTGAAGGGAAAGGAATAGCACGGGTCTGTCCTAACCAAGCACCTGAGAATCGAGAGATGCTTGTTGAAATAGCTTTTCCTAGTGCTTATTATGCTCTCAGAATGGGGCTGGAGGACGGAAAGCCAAAGAAAAATATTAAAAGGGGCTGAATAAAAATGTAGCTATTACCATTTCCCTAACCGCTATGAATTTTGAAAAGATGTTTCATCTTTTGAGCAAGACTAAATTACAGACAGGATGACAGATGGGGTTTGGGTTGAGTACAAGGCCCTGCTAACATCAGACTGCAGGGATGCTACCAGTTTAGGGATTTAGAAATGCTACCATTGAAACACCATTTATTGATTAGTTTGCATAAAATCATAGGTTGATAAGATGCTTTTTTCCCCCATGTATGAACTATGTGTGATTTCCTGATCAATGATGAGAAGTGTTGAAGCAAGTGAAATTAACCAAACCTTGCTACAGTGATGCAGCTGCTCTGCTTCTCTTTCTGTAGTCACCCCAGAGGTGCTGGCTGCCTAGCTCCAACCCAATCCCCTGGTTCCCTGCCATGCCAGTGTCCTCTTTTCCACCGAGAAGATATCACTGTGCCGGGCCATGCAGTGAACACACGGGCTTATCTTAACACATCAGACCTAATGTGTAGCACATTAAGTCCGTGAGAGGCCACGGCACAGGGAAGGAGCCCTGTTGCTGTGGCTTTGAGCGAGAAGCCTGGCTATCTGCAGCTGATCACAGATACCCTGGGCAGGCAGATTGGCACATGAGGCTCTGGGTCGGGAGGTGGAACTCAAGGACAGCACATACTTCTGCTTGCAAGGGACTGTGAGTCAAGAAACAGTTATGGGTGACCAAGACTGGAGAGCTTGGTCTTCCCTACCCCAGCCTTAGTCTTATTTTTGGAAAGGTGCTGTGCTGACAAGGTCATGCTGTCCTATTGCTCCCAGCAGCAGCAGCATGTTCCTGCCGCTTTTCCTGATAGCTTTTTCTTTCTCGTAACAAGGCCTGGAAATTACCTTGTCTTGCTATTCATTCTAATGCTCCCACTGCTGTAATACCTGGTTTTCATGAAGACCTGTCAAGGTATTATTTCTGGGAAATAAGAAGCATCACACTGCCAGTGGAGCAAGGTAGGAGAAGAGGCACATCTGCAACATGGAGCAGAGTGTGGCCCAGCAAGCGCTGAGCTCCTGTTGATCCTGTTCCAGAGCTGGGACCTTCTCAGCTGTGCCTGGCACGGTGCTGAGCAGGCTGCAGGCAGCTGGCTGGCACAGCCGCCTCCCTGGGAGGCTCCCAGGCATGAGACTGCCTGTGGTGACAAGGTACCACATCTGTGCCTTGCTCCACTTGCTTGGGCGTGCTCAGTAATGTCCCAAAGTATTATTTTAGGATATCAATTCAGGACCATTTTCAGGGTTATAGATATTTCAGATGGAAAAGACCTGTTAGCTCTTTTGACCATCCTTCCTGCCTAGAAAGGATTATGGGAGCTACTGATACCTGAATTTGCATCAGTCTTTCCAGGTGTCCTCTTTGCAGAAGTGTAAGCACACTGGCTGCAGATCGTTCCTTACTTGCAGCTTCTGAACCAGACACACCACTTCTAGCAGCGCTTAGGGGGAAGCAGCGAGCATCCGGGTGCAGCTTGCCAAAGGACAGGCAAAATCTGTGAGCAGTAGTATTCACTCTTCCTAATCTGGCTCATAATATTCACAGAGGAGGATAAGAAAAGAGAATGGCCTAATGTGTGACAACATCATGCTTCTCCTGCGTGCACTCACCCCTCCTGGTGCCTGCAAGTCAAGTCAATTTTCCCGATGTTGGGACCAGATATGTTAGGCTTCATTCTTGATTTTGTCAGTCAAGGCAGATATCCGGAACTATTGATTCCATCCCTGGAATGTGACGAGGAAGCAACTATCTTGCCTTTACATGCTTAAATATCATTGCCTCCTGGGGATTGGCAGAACTTGTTTGATGGTTCTTAAATTGGGTTCTTAATTGCTTTTAGGAAGTACACAGGTACTGCTCACATTGCCGAACCAAGCGCTTGCTTTGTTATGCAAAGACTCAGATTAGAGGAGAGAGAAACAAGAACCTACTTGCGAGCTCCTTTATACCCCTTTGCATCAGGAGTATCTCATCTGAGCCCGCAAGGGTTAACCTGGCACAGAGCTGCTGGGAAGGAGACGAGAAACAGGCCCCAGCAGCATACCTTTCCTTATGCCTTTTTTTCTTGCTAGCAGCTTATTTCTCTTTTGGATTCTTCTGTTTTCCTCGTGCATGAAATTCCCGGCTCCTGACAAAAGTCGCAGGGAAACTCATTGAAAGTACAGCCTCTCGCCACCTCCACAGAGGAGCCAGAACTCACATAATGCTGGCGGTCTGGGAAGGTTTATAAAATATCTTAACGTGATGCTGCTGTTCGTTAAACACCGAGGGCAGAATACATAAACTAGGAAACAGCGAGCCTGGCGCTCCTTGCTGGACCTATAGGATGATGGATGAGTGTTCTCAGTGCTCTCAGCGCTTCCCACCTCCCATGCTAACTCAGCGTTTCTGTGGGGCTGCCTTCGCTGCTGTGAGCAGCTGACGGTGAGCACTGGCAGTGCCTGGCTCTGCGGGGTAGGTGTGGCATTGCAGGGGACACCCCGCACAGAAAGCTGACAGTACCACACTGATCCTTAATTAATTAATATGCTTGGACAAAGCAGCAATTGCAGCAAAACCAGAGAAATCGATGCTGTTATCCTGCCCAGCAGCAGCTCCAAACAGACTAGGAGAGTACCAGAAGCTGACCAAAACCTTGAATTTTTTCAAAGAATAAAATCCCTTTTCTTTAATGCAATATTCCTTTAAATTGGTGTTTGGTTTTTTCCAGACAACTGAACAAACATAATAGCAGATGGAGTCCCTGTTTCTTCTCCTGGCATGTTCGCAGCTGGAATGTGCAAAGCCTTAATCTCCATTTATAAGAATATTATGAAACATATTTACATTCAGTGTTGCTATGGAGGCTGAATGGTAAATAATTATGATTTCAATATACTGAGATGGTTGGCAAGGTATTAGTAATCAGTACTACAATACTTTTGTTTCATACTACAATACTGGAAGATTTCTGTAGGAAAATACCTGTTTGATGCATTAATACACACAACAAACGGTATAATCCTACATAATACTGAGGTCACTTATATGCAATGTGTTTTTAAAAAGAACAATTCATAAAATTATTCTTTTAGTATGACAAGGCATAATTGTCAGAGACTGTCTAAGGACTAGAATACTTTTAAGATACAGTTTGGGAAAAAGAGTCCAACAGCTTGAGTATTCTTTTTTTTTATGTCTGATTTAAAGAAAACGTGTTCCGGGGTCAGCCCTTCAGTTATCACCTCAGTATGTGAGGGTGCCAATTAAATTTGGTGTTGACACAAACTTATGAGGTTTTGTTGGTCCACAGGCAGATGATGGGGTGGTAATCAGATGACCCAGAGGGCTGAAGTAGCAGGAATCAAATTGTATCTAGTGGAGCAAGGTGGAGGACCAGGTACCAGGGGACTAATAAATGGTAAACTGAGAGCTCATCACCTGGAAACTCCAGAGGAGGAGGAACACTTGGGTACAGCAGCCAGACTCAGGGAGACTATGTGTTGGCAGTGTGATGCCTCAAATGGTCCCTGGGGAGGTATTTCCAGAGGCAGGGAAATATGAGACAGTGGCTATCTTAAGGTACTATAATAGTTTGATACTATGAATTGTTAATATCGTAAATGTTAGAGATTATCAATACATCGAGACCAAACATAAAACAGATTAGCAGAGCAAACTCTCCCCTGCCTTTGTGTGGAGTTTGTCCTGTTTCTGGTACAACCACATGGCACTGCAGTGGACTGGATATGAAGAGCCATCTCATTCCTGGCTGGAATCTGCCCCATCTGCCTTTAAGGAAACCCCTACATCATCCAGACTCCTTCATCAGAGCCTGCCACCCAGGCTTGCTCCAGAGTTGAAAAGGAGCAGGTATTTTAGGAGCTGCAATGTGTCTGATCTATTTTAGAAAACTACTCTGGGATAAGGCATATCATGTCCTGGAAGTTTCGCTCTGTCGCTAGACATCTACATCTGCTCCGACAGCTCCCACCCTGCCTGCCATCAGCACGCTCAGCTGAGCCAAGGCAGCCCAGCTGACTGTGGGAAAGTTCTGCTAAACAGACAGATTCCTCTCTGTGTATTACTATTTTATTTACTTTTCGGGAAGGCGTTATTAACTTAGTTTTATTTTTGTTCAGAATCTCTAAATAGTTTGAGGGCTGAAGTCTGTGTTTGAACTTTGAACTGCGAGTATGAATTTAAATACTTACTTGTTTAAGAATAAATAATTTTGCTAGAAGCTTCTTTCAAAGAGTTTCTTGAACAAAAATAACAAAGATTTTAATTACTGTGGAGTCTGTGCACTTGCTTTTAGAAAACTGGATTTTTTTCAGAAAATATCTGATAGTTAGGGATTTTTAGCCCTGCTCTAATTTAAGCAAGCTGGCTTTAAATGTTTGTGAGAATCTCAGCTGCAGATTTTGGACCTCATTTTGACTGATACATTCTTAATTTCGGTATGGCAGCAACTGAGAAAAGCAAGATTGTAAGACCAGCTATCTTGGTTTTACACCAGTGGCAGGAAATTCAGTTGCTGTTTCAGTCATGCCTCATAAACGATTGAAGGCCTGTTTTGCAAAGCAGTGTGACGCCTGTGTACATTCCTGGGGTGATGTTACCTGTTTGTGCATAGAATCACAGAATCCTGGAATCATCAAATGGTTTGTGTTGGAAAGAACCTTAAAGACCATCTAGTTTAAATCCTCCTGCCATGGGCAGGGACACCTTTCACTAGACCAGGTTACTCACATCCTCATCCAAACTGACCTTGAACACTTCCAGAGATGGGAAATTCATGTTCCTATATTTCCCAAAACAAATACATTTGGGAACATGGAGCCTGTATATTGAGGAACAGGACCTGAAGATGTACCAGTGTTTCCAAGAGAAAGCCACAGGCAGTTTTTCTTGGAAAATAGGAGAAAAGAATGTATATTACAGGTTTCACATTTCTGACTGTGATTGTGCCCCTTCCTTCACCATTGCTGAAACACCAGCTCTGTCCCCTAGCAGACAGCCACTACTTATTATAGCTCAGCCTTGCCTTTTGAGGCCTCAAAATCAATTTTGTTGGACTCTGTTATGTTGTTTGAGGTGTTTTGAGGCAGTTCAGGCATCCACAGTGATCTCCAGGCAGTGCAGACCTGCCCTGTATTCACACAAGTGATCCCCACTCGCTGATGTCCTGCTCAAGTAAACGTCAGCGACAGCACAAGTACAGAACTGTATAACCAGACTGAACGCCCTGGAAAATTTTGCCATCAAAAGAAAGACAGCTCTCTAGAGTTCTCCTTTTCATGTTTATGAAAGATGGCAGAACTGCAGAGGAGTGAAAGTAAACACCATGCATAATTTAACAAGTATTCACTGCAAAAATATTCTTAAGATTACCTGCAGAAGACCCAGAAAAATGTGACTAATTCCTGTTTTGTGGTGTGGAAAACAGGAAAGTCCTCATGCAGTTTGCCGTGCTGCCTGCCTGGTGGTACTGCTGAGTGATGGTACAGCTGATGGTGCTGCTCTGGTGCAGCTGCACCTGTCTCTGGTAGAGATATTCCTACAGAGTGGTGGTGGTGGTGGTGTTCTCAGTGCCACGCTTGGGCTCATGAGCGCACCTGCAGCCGCATTTCCACTGGCAGGCAGTACATCTGCTTCCTGCCTGTCCTGAGAGCCCAGCCATGTGCTTAGGAGAGCTGGATTTTGGCTGGGTTTCCCTGGCATCTGCCTTGGTGTTATTCCCATCTAGCTGTTCATTGCCATGGCAGAGTAAATGTGGCTAAAGGCAACTTTTTGATGGTTTGGGATTTGGGGTGGAGAATGGATGGAAAAAAGTGGAAGTCCTGTTGGGATGCTACATACACCTGCTTTGAAATAAAAAGGGAAAATACAGAAGACAGAGTGTAAAGCACCAGTTATTAGCAAGAAGCAGAAGACTGGCGATACTGAACTGCCATTCCCTCCTGAGCTGTATCCTCTGTCTAAAAGCAGCCTAGAACATCTGCTTCCAAGAAAGAACAAGAAACCTGGACACTGCTATTTTGGGTAGTTTCCTCTGGGTAAAATGTCTTTCGTACCTGTATTAAACGAACCGGGTGTTATGGTCTGAGAAATGAGTATTTACATTTATGTCAAAACTCAAGTCTTTTTATCCTTAGCAAATAATCACTTCCAGCAACATGACTAGAAATAGAAAGCTCTTCTCAAACAGAGGCAAGGATTCCTGCATTCTAGTCTGTGCATATGGTTTGATTTTCTTCCAGTTTCAAGTCAGTGAAAATAAAGACTCATAGTGAAATAAAGGCCAGAAAGAGCAAGCAAAACTAGGCCAAAACAAAACCAAAAATCTTTAAGAATTTAATTTCAGAAACCAAAGATGGGAGGCACTACTAGGTGTTGCAGAATGCAGGAGAGGCCATTGTCATTCCAAGCAGGGTTAATGCAAAGCCCCAGAGCTCTGGGAAGGTGGTTTGTTTTCTTCCTTCTTTCTCTACCATGTAGATACAGCCTTTGAGTGACCTGGGCATACAGCAGAAGAAATGTCAAGAAATCAAATTGAGTTTATTTTTTGGGGAATACCCATCAACCTGCAAGAAAGAAAAGGTCACTGTCTATTTGACAGGGTTTAAAAAACGTTCCCCAGATGCTATGGCTGGTACAAGAGCAAAGATTGTGTAATTCTGGCGAAGCTGCAGTGGTCCTAGTGGTGTTTCTTTCTCTGTTCTCTGGAGAGAGAAAAATTAGCTACACTTTTAAAATTCTTCTAACTGCATGAAGTGCAGGCTTTTCTATTTGCTTTATTGTATTGCAGGCACTTCAGTTGTTGGATGAATGGCAATCAGTGTGGGATTTGTGGGAAATTTTCCCTTACAAGACACCTCTTTCAGGAAAGGTTGCATGTAAGTCCTCCAAGCACCATTTAATCAAATGGTTGTAGCCATAAATTATTTTTTCACTAGAAACCAGATAAATTTAAAAGAGCGAGATGCTGAATTCTTGAACACTCCAAAAACAGTGAACAGAAACTCCCCAGCTACTTGAAAATTGCCTTGAGTTACTCAGATGTAATTAAAATTTCATTTTAATTAAAAAAAAAAAGTAAATTTTTACACCTTTACAAAAAGCTATTTTTTAATTTGAAAAGCCTGTTTCTCATTAGCATATTTAAGGCTTTGTCTGTGTTAAATGAAGTGCTATGGATTCAAGTACAGCATTGCTCCTCTCCCTGTTTCAGGGCTGTGTGGGCACTGGGTGCAGGAGAGAACAACATGCTTCTGCAGGATCTTCCAGGCAGGCACTTGGGAGCCCTTTTCAAATACCACTCAATATCTGAGGTGAGATCATTGGGTATTAATAGCCATGTTGGTTTGTAGATGGCACAGAGAGCCCAAGAGATTAAGGATTGCATCTCATGCCTCCTCCTTGTGCATTGGAGGGATGCAGTGCCCAAGCAATGCACCTCTGTGTGTTTGCACAGCAATCAACTGCAGCTGTTGTCCCCAGCATCTTCCCCGGCCTGGGCCATGCTCCTTCCAAAGGGCCCGTGGGCAGAGCCAAATATCTGAGCAGTGGGAGCTGAGAATAGCTCCATGGGTGTGTGTGGGTGTTTGTGTGTGTGCATGGGGGAAGGTGGAGGCAACCCCAGCACCTTACTGGGATGAGGACAGGGCAGGGGCCAAAGCTGGCATGGGAGGAATTGCTCAACAGCTGAGTCCAAGCCCAGATGCAAAGAACCACCACAGTCGTCTGATTCACAGTCCTTCTTGACTTCATAAGAAACACAGCTGGTCCTAAGAAATTCCACCCACATTTTATAGGGAAAAAAAAGGCCTGTTTTTCAAAATATGTTTGGTTTCTACAGGTTTTGTCAATAAGCCCAGCACAGACTCGTGCATTAGGTTCTCAGACACCCACAGGTTTCCGCTGTGCCCTTGGGAGTGAGTCAGGGCCCTCACTCCTGCTGCTCCCTCTCCATGCAGTGAAAGTCACCAATTTCCTTATGCCACAGGTGTGTGGTCAGGCTAAGGGCACAGAAAGCCTGTAAAAATGCAGGCAAGTATCCACTCTCGAATCTAAAAGGCAAAGAAGAACTCTTCCTCCAGAAAACCTTTGGCTGTGAAGAAAACAATCCTGCTGCAAGCCCCTGCCAGGGAGGTGCAAGTGAGTTTCTGTGTGCAAAGATCGGAGTTCTCCTGGGAAAAGGCTTTTACTGTAATTCCCACCTCATCCATGTTTTTCTTTCAGCCTCTGCTCACTGTTAATTATTTTTTCAGACTACCCATTTCTCCTGTCTTTTTTCCCCAGGCAATTGCTTCAAGGCACTTCAACGTTAATGGGCCATGTGTTTATTTTTAGCTCCACATCTCTTTAGTGTAGGAGAACCTGGTGGATGGCAAAATAAGCGCCTCTAGGCATCATCAACAAATTCTGCCTCCAGTGCCCTTCCAGGTACTATTTCATCATTTTTTTCAATGAAGTGACAGCAAATACCTGGTGACCTGCTGCACAAGATGCAACACGTGCATCTCTGTGACAGGCATCTGCAGGCAGAAATGGTTCCAGCAAATCGTGGGACACCAGCTTCACCTCTGTTGCAGGTGCACAGAAACAGCAGAGAATAGAAGAACACTCCAAAAGGACACCATTCCCCAGGACAAATTGCAGACTACCCCCTCCACCCCAGCTGGAAGGGCTTCATGAAAGCCACGTCAGTGCTGAAGCAGCCCAGAAAATATGAAACTGCACTGAAGGTCTAACCAGTGGTGAGGAGGGTTGGGACAAAATGCTCACACAGACACAGGGACTGCCCAGAATAAGCCCATGGGCTTCTGAGTAGAATTTGCCAAACAAGTTCCTGGCTCAGGCTTGGTGTGTCTGAAACAGCCGTGTGCCAGCACTGCAGGTGGTGCAGAGCCCTCAGCACTACGGCGAGACCTAGAAACAGAGCTCAAAGACGACAGCCCTAAATAATATGCACACACACTCTCCAAGCCATGAGACTTCCCAAGACAGGGAAGGATCAACCTGAAATCAAAAGGTATCTTCAATATCTTCAGGTACCACAGAGGGGTGCCGAGTGCCAGAATTATTGTCATTGAGGCAGAAAGAAAATCCATGAGCAGTGGAAGTGGGTAAAACTCACTTTGTGTTGAAGTGACTACACAGGAGGGTATAGGATGTCAGAGTGCAAATCATCAGAGGGACTGTGGATGTTTCTAGGGCATGATTAATCTCACCCCAAAGGAGATGTCAGCATTCAGTCAGAGGAACTGTACCATTTCTCCGTCACAAGACTGCAAAGGTGCCTCCCTTCGGCATCTTAAGGGAACACTACCAGAATGCTTCAGTCACCACTGATTGCCGGGAAAAAAAGATAAACCGCCCAAAAAAGTATGTCATTGACCACTGCCCACAGATAGAGACATCTGTTGGGCTACAATAATACCAGAAATATAATTCTGTCTGATGGGACACAACCTTGCAAACTAATTGTCACAATGTTTAGCACTGTAAGGCCAAGGTGGTGCCTTCCCAGAACCAGTTATGGCTAAAGGGGAAAACTCTTTCCTAAACAGGAATTTTTTCAAAGGCATCAGTGTTCATTCAAAGGAGCTACCAGAAAAACTATTTAAAAGGTCAAATCTGAACTTTTTGATTTTGTTTAATTTAATTCCTTTAGTTTCCTTAAGGAATTGAGAAGTCTAAGGAAAGAACCAGACATATTTAATACAGGTCTTAGATGAACAACATTACTGATACATCGCTAAGACTTACTGTGTGTGCACAAGAGCCCAGGGAGGTAGAACAGGCCTTTCTGGGCAGCATCCGGACAAACCACACGTATGTTCTGGCTTTTTATTTTTCCAAAGTGAGTCCTTGCCAAGGCCCTCTTGTGTTGCAATTCCTGCTGTTACTGGTCCGGGCACCACCAGCCTGGCAAACAGGCACGAGGACAAGGGGCTGGAGGAAGTGAGAGGAAAGGTGATGTGTGTGGGAAAGGTGTTGGAGGAGGATGGTGAGGACCAACAGGGTGTTCACACCCTGGATGAAGGTACCCTGGGGATAGCCCCACCAACATTGAGGCAAAGGGATATTGAGGTTCGGAGAAGACTTGTGATGGTGCAGAGGTCTCAGAGCTGGTTTGTTCATTATTAGCAGGTTGTATGCAGGTGGAGGTCTCCGTGAGGCCCACGTGGGCTGCTGCTGTCCACTGCCAGCTGCTGTGGTGGGGATGTGTGAGTGAGGTCAATGTGAGGAGCTGGGAGATGTTCTCCAAAGAGCTGCTGGATGCTGCAGCTGGGATTGTGCTCAGTCCTGGTCAGCCACAACTAGACACTGAGGCAGAACTGGGATGGCTGCTGGCTTGCAGCCTGCACCACAAAACCTGCTTTAAGAAGGAGAGCACACAGGGCAGGAGGGGCACCACCCACCACAGAAAGCCGAGGGGACACCACCAGAGCTGCAAACTTAGTATCTGGCCTCCTCTGGGGGCAAAAGGAGATGGGGTCCAACTGCGGGAGCTTTTACCTCTCCTCTGAGCAACTGCTGCTCACAGGCTGCTGTTTGGCCTTAGGATTTTTAACTCATTTTGATTCTTTTTGAGGGTCATTTGAGAAGTGGCGAGCACATACAGGGTACCTGGAGTGGCAGGTCTGACTCAGCAGTGGCTTGATCACTGAGGCACAAAAGAGGAAGAGGCACCTTCATCACTGCACCTTTCCCTGGTGTCTCAAGGGAACAGAGCTCCTTGTTCCCCCATCTGCCCTCGCTGCTCCACTACCTCAAGGACTACACTGATGCCTTGCAAAACATCCACAGCCTCGTGAGGGGTTGTGCAATGGGCTTAGGAGATTGTCCATCAGCAACCCAAAAAGCTCCATAAAGTCAATATACAGGAACACTAGTTTTATCTCCTTGAAAACACCTGTGTGGGAAGGGCTCACCAGCTGCACAGTTGCCCTTACAACTGTTTAACATGTGATTTTTTGACCAGGGCTGCGGCATCTTTTATCAGCCTTTTAGTGGCCATGTCTGCTGTGGTCCATGCTTGAATATTCCATCTTGGAAGAAGCATGCAATCCTGGAGCATGATGGTGTGATGTCAGGTTTTCCATAGAGGTATACCCACTCGCACCAGAAAAATGAAGGACCTGTATAGCTTAATTAACTGGAACAGGGCTCGTTTTTGCCATGTTTTGGCTGATCTGTTCAATGCTGGGCATGAATTTTGACCAGTGGGACACTCTTCTTGGGCTGGCATTTATTTTATACTCTGCATGGTGTGTGTGGTGCTTTTAAATCTCGAGGCTTTTCCTGACCATTTCCTAGACTAGTTTTTCATATTGCCCTGGGGTCTGCAAAGCAGAAGTGGCACCACAGTGTTCCCTAAAGGACTTCCAAAACATTTCATTCACCATGTGTGGTCCCCTGCCAACGACTTATCCGGCAGGTGAGAGCAGCAACGTGGCTTTGCTGGGATTTAGTACAGCAGCCCAATTACATGAAATACGCAGCTCCCATGACTGGCACCTTGCTGATTTCCCAGCCCTGGCACCTTGCTGATTGCACAAACAAAACCTGCAGATGAAGGCTGTATGTCACATTACCTCTTTGCAGGATGCTGACACAGCAGTGTCCCGCGCAAGCAGCAGGAAAAGCAGGAGCCAGGGCAGGTCACCCCAGGACGGGGCCATGTTTGCAAGGCAAAATGCCTTCTGACGAGCTAGTCTTTTCGACAGGTCTGCACGCTTATCTTTGGGGTTGAAGGCTTTCTTCAAAGCAGGCATCAGGGAAAAACACCACCTGTAGCTTAAATGCTCCTGGCCCCCTTCTGACCTTTCCTCAGCCCCCCTCCAGGAGTGAAATCTGAATGAAGGCGAGGATTACCTCTCTCCTTTCATATCAGTAATTAAGTGAGAAAGGATAAGGAGAAAAACTCTGGATTTTTCATCCAAGGGAGGCCAGGACAGGGGACTTTGTGTGGGTAAAAGTGTGGAGGTCAGGAGGTCGCCATCCTGGCGTAGAGCTGGACAAGGATGGGTGAAACCCCATTCATCTTTGTTCCTCCAGTTGCAGGATTTTAATAATGAATGATGAAGGAAAGTGCTGCATAAAGCAATTACTCATGAAGTCCATCCAACTCATGTGTTCCAAAATATTAAGTTTGTCCTTAGCCTTAATAAAGAACAGTTTGAGCCCCATTTGGATCATTGATTTTAAGTGAGAGTCCAATATCAAAATGCTTTTGACGTATTTTCCACCTCTGTAGATTGCACAAGTTACTTGCTGTTGCTGCATTTTCAATTTGTCTCCTGACTCGGAGCAGAGTTGGCAGGTGTGACCTCAGAGAGGGGGACATCTCTGGTTAGCTGACAGCTGGTGGCTGGCCTCCACGGGTGGCTGGCTGGATGACAAGGTAATGAGATTTGCTTGCAGAAGGTGTCAGGAGCCCCTGTCCCACAGCCAGCCTCTCTGGGGAAAGCGCAGGGACTGGGAAGGAGGACAGGGATTCATCCACTCCTGTCAGCTCCACCCCATTTCACATTACAGGGATCAGCATACATGCTAGGAGGACATGTACGCAAAGATCGTGATGGTACTTGAAATTGAATGTACAGCTTTTTTCAGTCCTGGGGGAAAATATCTCAATGAATTGGATGGCTTTTGACCCAATTTTGGTCCATACCATGCCTCTGGCTTATGGAACCTTATTAGGCTGGAAGCTCTTCTCTGATGGAGACCAGTACATTCTGTGAAAGCTGTTTTGCAAAATTTTGCAGTGAGAGTTATGTCTTTTTTCATTTTGTAACAGGAGAACTCCGCACCAGATGTTCTTTCATCTTCTTGCTTTCCTTCCCTGCTGTTGACAGTGATTCAGATCCACTGAGGGCAGAAAAGCCACACAAGTACTTAGAGTATGAAATGCAAAACTTAATACTTAAATAAAAACTTGCACAAAGATTAGGCAATTTCTTGCAATTAATACTAATCTATAAGTTTTATTAATGAACATTTCAGCTAAGAAATACACTTTCTAAGTCTATAAAGCATTTTATAGAGTTATTTTCCCAAGTTCCTTCATAGTCTTATAATTATCAAAGCTTGATGTGTTTTTATCTCCATAATGTGATTGCCAGCTGGGATCAGGAAGAAATGTATCTGTATGTCATACAGCTATGTACTACTATCCACAGTGCATTCCAGTGTGGGTTTGTTGTTTTGGAGGGGGTTTTTGGGTTTTCTGTGGCTTTATAAATAGATCACTGCTGAAGAAATACGAGACCATTGCCAAATTCTGGTGTCACAGTTTATGCACTCCTGTGCAATATGGGGATGCAGGGGCATTCTCATTGCAGGGGTGTTAGACTAGGTTTCCTTTAGAGGTCCCTTTCAACTCAAACTCTTCTATGACCCTATCGTGGCCTCTGGGTCAGTGACATCTTGGTCTTTATTCCCAAACCTGGTCTATTTTGCTGAGGATTAGGATAACATGCCGGAAGCTTTTGCAGGGGTGTGTATTTGTGCCATGAATTTGCTTCTTGGAGTCAAAAAGAAAGCCAGTGCTGATGCAGGATTTGACTGCTGGTGATGAATTATGATGCCATCTCAGAAAGAGGGAAATTGAAGGAAGACATTCACACATGAGGTGTCGGCCCATCTGTCAGTAAGGCCAGGGCTTTCCTGGAGAGGGGCAAGAAGGTGTGTATCTCCTTGAAGCCGTGTGAAGACAGGGAGAAGGAGAGGGCACACAGTGCTACAGAGACCAGCACCCTGTGTCAGATGGGACTGAGACAGGGATTGGAAAAAGACCATCTTCTTGTCGGAGTTATGAGTTAATAAATCAGACATCAGGTAGGGAGATGCACTGCCTGCAATTGCTTGCAGGCCCCTATGTGCGTGAGTTTGCTCAAAGGGAGGAATGATGACTGTGATGGCAGGATGCAGTAGAGGCTCTGCCAGTCATGCTGGATGTCCTTTGCACAGGGTCACCATCCCAGGGCACAGCCATGGAGCTGCAAACCCATGTGTCAAATGCTGGAGCAAAGCCTGTTTGCCCAAGCTGACACGTAGCCCCGGCCATGCGGGCAGCGGGCCGTTCTGCAGGAGCGTGGTGCAGGCAGGGGTCAGGAGGGATGCACCTCTGGGACATAGGTGAAATCACGCTCTGAGGGATCAGTGCAGGGAAACGTAAGGGCGAAGCATGAAGAAGGGTCTTTCCCCACCCAAGTGGGGAGCTGCACTTGGTGTGCAGTGCTGCACCCACCTAAAATTCCTTGTTGCCTTTCAGATGGAAATGAGCATTACTGAAATGCTTTGAAGGTGCTGTGTCATAATTCCCCCAACCCAAAAAGACAGGTGCTAAAGAGCACTTTGTGATGAATAAATGATGCGACAAAAAGGAACAACAGTGAGTACGCAAGTGCTTTCCCCCCTCACATGCATGGGCTGAGCTCTTCCCTGCTGCTTCCTCACAACCTCTTTACCCTTTCAGTTTTGTACTCATACAAATATGCACCCTCTACTGTAACATACCCTATAGCCTTGCTTTACGATCCTCTCAGTCATCACTTTATCTTCCAGCACTTGAGCACAGCACACTGCACAGCCTGACCCACCTTTGAAATAACTCATTTGCGCTCTCTCTTTGTGGGGCTGAGTCACAGCACCCCACGGCTGGCCAGCTGCTCCGTGCCTTTGTGTCCCTCTGCACTGCAACGAAAGCAGAACATGGCACCCAGTGGGCTCCCTCCCACGGGTGGGCTCCTTTCCACAGCCCCCAAATTCATGACTACTTCCGCTGCCTCTGTGTAAATGAAAACTGCAGGATCAGAGCCCTAAGGGCTAGAAAATATCCTAGTGTTAAGGTTTATCGGCTCTCCGTGGGCAGCTCAGCTGGCAGGTCGTTAAGTAACAGCTGAGAAGGAGGCAGCGGGCAGGAGTGCTTGGGGAGAGAGAGTGAGAGGCTGGCAGTGGGAAGGAGGGGACGGATGAGGCTCACAGCAGGAGCTCCTAACTCTAAGCCCTGAGCAGCTCAAGCAATACATGCTGCATGTCAGAGCCACATAACAGGCGAGGAGACAGTGGTGGTTTTCATTTAACAGGGAAACATAATTTTTGCAAAATGCTGCTTGTAATGTTTTGCCTCTCTGCAGCACAAGTGGTGTTTGTGGGAGAGCTCAAGTATCTGAAAGTCATTGAGCAGGAATAAAACATCTCTTGCTTTTCTTCAAGTGCCTGACTGCCTGGGGAGCAGCCACTGGACTCATTGAGCCAAAGTCAGTGAAAATTTGACATTGTGGATCTGCTTCCGCAGGAATACCAGCACCCATTTTTCAGGCAGTGTGCTCCCTTCCTAGCAGCTGGGCGTGAGCCGCATGGCACCTGGAGCAGTGTGGTAGAACAGGGCAGGGCCAGGACACCCAGCTTGTTAGCCCCGCCCAGAGCCAGGTTCCAGGGGCTCTGCTCACCCTGCCAACATCAGAGGCCCTGCACAGGCAGAGCAAGTAAAAGGAGTTTTGGACATCTCCCAACTCACCATCTGATTTTCCTACTTGGATGGCAAACTCTTTGGGGTAGGAGTCATCACTAGAACACAACCCAGATACTTTTGGGATTGGAGATAACCCAGAATTAACAGGAGATATTAGTTCTTCAGAAAGTTTGTTGCTGGATGCTCATCTCCTTGGATGATTCATTATTGATGGTCTCCACATGACTTTTTTCAGCAGTCTCTTTTAAGTTCAGTTACATGCTTCTTCATTTGTAGAGAAAGAGGAACTGAATGAACATGTCACCAGCTTGTCACCTTTTCATTTCTTTTTCTGCCACAGCCCTTCCTTTAATAGTCTGAACCAATTTTAGAAAAGTCTCTGATGTCATTGATGATCCATGGCCTCTGAGAACTGGAGAGCCAGCTACCCGTCAGCACGGGCTCGCTCTCACTACCGAGGAAAGAACAGTACTAACACGGGCAGTGTCAGTGCAAAGCTGATGATGTGCTGTACGATCTCCTGCAGCTGCTCCAAAAAATCCATTTTTAGTCCTTTCATTGATTAAACTGACAGATCCTACCCCTCTTCAAGAGACATTTTAGGTTGAACTGAATGCAGCTATCAGATATAGAGGTACCAAATATGCTACAAGAGAAAAACAATGAATCTTTAAAGCCCTGGTGCCCTACAAAGACACAACTTGTGGTCTATGTCAGTGCCCTTAACTCGTGCAGTCCAGCAGTGTGCTCAGCCCAAGCCCTCAGTCCAGGCATTGTCATACCTTACCCTCATTGCAAGGAAGAATAAATGAGGGTTGGCCTCCCCCACAGCTGAGCAATGGGTCCTCATTCTGGCTAAACATGTCGTTGCATGAATAAAGAGGCAAATCTAGTCCAGCTCTGTCTCAACCTCACTGCTGCATCAGCCCTATGGGCCCTGCAGATGGAGCCTGGGAGAGGCAGCTCCTGGCTGGGCAGCAGGAGAGCCAGATGGCAGCTTGGCTCTGTGCCCATTTTGCCACAGCTGGAGCCAGAACTAACGAAGGAAAGTCACCCAACACCTTTCCAATTTTCCTTGAAGTCATTCCTGAACTTCCCTGGTTGGGCAGGAGCAGTAGGGCTGGGGAAGGACAACCCAAATATCTTTCTCTGCTCTATCAGTGAGAGGGAGGAAAAAAGATGAGCATGGAATCACAAGGGTGAAATTAGTGCTCTGCCAAAAGCCAGTCAGGAGTCCTCCATGGATTTCAGAATATGACAGAGAGAGAGGAAAACCCAACACATTAAATCTAGCCACACTTGAAAACTATAGCACAAAATCATTCCTACTCAGATGCCAAACCTAAACTGTGATGGGAGAGAGACTTTGCTTGGCTGGAGTTTGGGCTAGCAACACACCCGGTACCAGCTGCTGTGCAAACTGTGTTAGTGACTTCTGTTCGAGATACACGTTGAAAGATGTTGCTCAAGCCGTATAACTGCAAATTCTTATGAATTCTGGGCAGAAAAATCACCCAATGAAGGTGTTTCAATAATATTGCTTATTGCATCAGTTAGGAACAGCCCGAAGTAAAATCCCATCTTACCACAAGGAGCCTGTTTACAGCCTGGCATGCAGGAAAGGCCATTGGCAAGGTCGTAGCTCACAAACCCAGCGAAGTCACCTGGTGACTGCACATGTCCCTAGGAGAGCCTTCATCCTGCAGGAGCAACAGAGGCGTGGCGTGAATGGCTCTGCGCTGCCAACCCTGGAAACACTGGAGGAGAAGCAGCTACAAAACTTTGATGTATGGAGGCTCTGGGCCTCTGGGCCTTCTGCATGTAGGAGCAAGACAGGTAAAGCTGTCCTGGCCGTTCTCCCTGGCCGTGGCTGATACAGCAGCTGAGCATCTCAACACCACAGGGATGGCTCAGAGCAAATGTCCCTGTCAGGCTGGTGCCTTAGTGGCTCAGAGCAGCTCAGAGACATGAGGTGCTCAAACCCCTGATCTGAATGCTCCTTGGATGATGGGGGTAATTCAGCACACACACTGGCAGCTTGTCAAGGCCAGGCTGGGTCCAGGCTTTGCAGGCTGTCCTGTGCCAGTGATGTGGATCTTCCACAGCAGAGGCGACTTTGGTTTATGTCACCAAGATCACTGACCAGGTAGCTGTTGCGCCATGCCTGACGAGCAACAGGGGCCAAATCACACACTAGGTAAATGCTCCAGAAACAGAGTCCTGTGGTTATGCTAAATGGGATCTTCCCACATCCAGTTGGGGGATTTTGTTTAAAGTATCCATATGCTTTGATTTACAGGCAGCAGAAAGCTCTGCTTGAGACACGTCCATCACAAATTAGAGCTCTTTATTTTATGCTCAACTGTTGTGATTTTATGACCATGAATGGTAATTCACGTCTGAAGAGATTTATTGCTTCACTGTCACTCTCCTGTCACGGTGCCACCCAGCGCCCAGTGCTGGCACTCAGAGGTGTGCTGTGGTGTACAACAGCACAGGGCAAAACCAGGCTGGGCTGGTTTTATTTCTGTGCTCATTATCATCTCAGATTTATAGGTGGCCTTTGTGTGCTGAAGTCAGAGCAGGGTTCAGGCAACATAAATTCAAATCCAAGCCATGCCAAATGTTTCCCGTGTTCTCTGCAGGAAGTTACATAAACTCCCAAGCTACAGAATGGAGACAAACCCTCCTAAAACTTTGCTGCCCCTCATGCATTGTCTGGATGATCTGCTTAGACTAGTCTCTTTGGGCTGCCAGCTGCTTCTGCAGAGGTGTTTGCACATATGGCCCTCATTTTGGCTGAGAACCTGCTCTCTGCATGTGACAAAGTAAATAGAGTTTACTCCTTCTGGCCTTCAGTAAGGTGAGCGGTTGCACCAAAAGCCTCTGCAGGGCTCAGGATGCAGCAGCCCCTCTGCCAAACAGGATACAGCAGCCAGGCACCACAGGCAACAGCTCAGTACAACAGACAGGCCAGAGAGTGTACTACCAATGAAACCATGCTTCAGTGTAGCTGGAGAGAAAATGGATCAATGCCGGGCCTAGACAGCTGTGACGTGACAAGAAGATCCTGTTGGGAATTTGCCACTCCTTAGATCCATGTTTCTGCCCTTCTACATCCTCAGTGCTGTTCAAAAACATTGCTGGAGGGGGATCTGCAGCTTGTGCCCATCAACTGCCAGCAACTCATCAGCAGTGCCTGATGCTGAGGAGGTTGGGGCAGCTCGTGCCGCCTAAAATTTTGTCCTCCTGGCCAAAGCCATGTCATGCTGTCGCGACATCCCACCCCAAGAACAGAGGAAGTGGCAAGGCTGTGCTCTCATAACAGAGAGCAGATGTCAGCTGAGGGATATTTTATTTGTTTTAATTTGTGGTACGCAAATTCAGATGCTGCAGCAGATGTTCCGTAGTCTTTAGTCAGAATATGTTTTTTGTCAGGTTGGTGATCCTCTGTATTACATTTCTTTTTAGTGCTTCTTTGTTATTTTGTGGCAAAACACCCTGCAAAACAAGCATTTATTCTTCTACAGGTTAGTGTGATCTGAATATCATTTGGCCCATTTTATATATTTTGGGAAAATATCCACAACCTTCTGCAAAGCTGATGTTCAAAGACTTCTGACAGTCATCAAGCTATGCAAAAAAAATTATTCCGTTTGGGGAATTTCTACCGGAAAGATGACACAGAGTGATGCACTTCACTCAAGTGTCCTTGAAAATACTTTTTATCACATCACTTTCATGTCAAGAAAGTGCTGAAAGCACTGATGGAAAAAATTCAGTATTCAATGTGCTTTCTGAGAGCTTTCCAGCAAACATACAGGAATGCAGCAAAAGCCTCTATTTTTATTTTAGTATTTGCATACAACTCCTCATCAGAAATCTAGGTGTGCACAAAGGAACTAGCAAGCTCCAGAAGGGCTGTGGCCAGCTAGCAAACAGGAAAACATTCCCCAGTGCAAAAAAAACACAGTTTTCAATCCTGCAAAAAACACAGTAGCCCCTTTAGCTGGTGGAAAGCTGGAAAAAGGGCTGGATGCTTTCTCCTGGGAAATCCATGAATCGAAGGCTGGGGCATCATGTGCAACATCTTCATGGGCTGTAGGTTTGTGGTCACACGGGGAAAATTGCCATCCAAAGATGAGTGGGATTTTCCTCTGTAGCTCTGTGAGAATGCTGCAAAGCTCCTCTGTGAATGTCAGTTTGAGGGTTTCATTGCTTCAGCCTCTGCTCCTTTCTCAGGGCTGCATCTCCCAACATGCTGTTTTCCCTCCTTCTGTGCTTCAGGTTTCATTTTGTGTCATTCTGAGCCTCACTTGAGCAAGAGAAATGTAAAAATCTTCTTTTTCTAGAAAATTATTTTAATTGGCAGTAATTTACTAAGGAATTCTCATGTGAACAATGAGAAAGATTAACATTACACATTGAAAATACATTCAAGTGACAAATGTGTTTCTTGTACAAGACAACATTTGACTCACTTCAATTTCAGCGGGTACTGGAAGATTAGTCTCTAGTAAATATGGTCCTGATCCAAAGCTATCTTGCTGAAGGGGGAAAATGTCTGTTCATCCAAGTGAAATACTGATTCCTCTGACAAATGCTAAGCTAACTTGAAGTCTCAATCATCTGAACTGATTTCTACAGCAAAGTTAGGGTGACAAAGGTATGATGTGTCCAGACCAAGGGTCTTTCCATACTAGATGTCTCTGAAGCCAAGCCACCACATACTGGCTCTGCATAAGCTGAAATGTGGGCATTTTCATCCTGTTTTCTGTGGCAGTGATCAGGAAAACTTGGAGAAATTTCTGAGAGGTCTGCTTATAGTAGGGGGAGCACAGGGTCGAAAACGGAGGTTGATGATTTTGACCAGCTATTTGCATGGGTTTTGTTTGCTGTAGATCAAAGCAGGTACTCAGGTGGTGTGTACCACAACGTGCATATGTTATCGTGTTCTCTCGTGTTTAACCTGTGGAGGAGTTTGTTTGCCTGTGTGAACCATTAGTTAGGGCTGGGCTTCAGGAGGGGTTGGGTGGGAGAGCAGCAGACTGCAGAGCTGCTTCAAACAACAGCTTGCAGATGATACAAAACTGGGAGGAGCTGCTGACTCCCTTGAAGGCAGGAAGGCCCTGCAGAGAGACCTTGAGAAATCAGAGGGCTGGGCAATACCAACCACATGAAGTTCAACACAGGAAAGTGCCAGATTCTGCTCCTGGGATGGGAAAACTCTGGATGTACGGACAGACTGGGCGATGAGATGCTGGAGAGCAGTGCCATGGAAAGGGACCTGGGGGTCCTTGTCTATGGCAAGTTGAACGTGAGTCAGCAGTGCCCTGGCAGCCAGGAGGGCCAGCCCTGTCCTGGGCTGCATCAGGCACAGCATCGCCAGCCGGACGAGGGAGGGGATTGTCCTGCTCTGCTCTGCTCTGCTCTGTTCTGCTCTGCTCTGCTCTGGGGCGGCCTCACCTTGAATATTGTGTGAAGTTTTGGTCACCACAATATAAGAAAGATTTCAATTATTAGAGAGTGGACGAAGGAAGACAACAAAGGTGGTGAAGGGCTTTGAGGGAAAGCCATATGAGGAGAGGCTGAGGTCACCTGGGCTGTTCAGCCTGGAGGAGACTGAGGGGAGACCTCATGGCAATCTACAACTTCCTCATGAGGGGAAGAGGAGGGGCAGACACTGATCTCTTCTCTGTGGTGACCAGTGACAAGACCCAATGGAATGGCCTGAAGTTGTGTCAGGGGAGGTTCAGGTCGGATATCAGGAAGAGGTTCTTCACCCAGAGGGTAGCTGGGCACTGAAACAGGCTCCCCAGGGAAGGGGTCACAGCTCCAAGTTTGTCTGAGTTCAAGAAGTGTTTGGACAACACTCTTGGCACATGGTGTGCCTCTTGATGATAGTCCTGTCCAGGGACAGGAGTTGGACTCAGTGATCCTTGTGGGTCCCTTCCAATTCAGCATATTCTGTGATTCTGTGAATATGTGCTCGTCAGTGATAGAAGTCAAGGAGAACAAAATGCCACGGTCTTGAGCGAGGAGATCACAGTTGTTCAGGCTTAACACTGCTAAGTTCAGGGCAGGACTGGAATCATCATTATGGACAAAAATAAACCCCAGTTGTTGTTGGAAGCTTTCAGAACAAAAGCAGGCTCGGAGCACAGCCAGTACCCTTCTCCTTGGCTGCCTCTCCCCCGAGAAACAGTTGGGAAGGCACAAAAAAGTGGGATTTTATTTATTTTTAATTAGTCACAATGATGTTTCCCCTCCATCCCACTTGTCCTCTCCAGTGCACTTGTGGGTGCCCACCATTTTCTTGTTCACTACTGTAGTTCTGTGAAGAAGGACACAATGCCAGGAAGGCTGTTGCCACTGCCATGGTTTAAGGTCAGAGGAGAAGCAAGATTTGCAAGGAGGAGTCATGTCTGTTAGGCCAAACAATACACTCAGAAAAAAATGGAGACACTCGAATGCCCCAAAACTTGCCAGCTCTTTTCTCCTGCCTGTGTCTGATGGTCTGATAAAAGGCATGAGCTCTCCTGACAGAGCCTGTCTCCTGACGCCAAGGGATATTCACTTTGCTCCAACACTTTTGGTGAGCACGGAGACTTCAGGGTGCTTTGTCCCTGCATTCTGGAGTCCTGTGAGAGCCTTCCCATGTCCTGTGGTGGGTGCAGACCCAGAACTCCCAAGCAGGAGAGACCTCTGTGTTGTGCAAAGCAGTCCTTTGCATAGTCAGACACACTGAGTGCACTGAGCCACCTGGTCAGCTGATTGTCCCCAAATGCCTTCCAGCATGTATAGACAAACTCCGGAGTAAGGAACCACTGTATGTATTTAGTCATGTGCTGTGAGAAATGCACAATCAGCCAGCTGCCTTTGTCCCCACCAGCCAGCCACGCCAGCTAATATCTCTCAGTTGAGCCTGTTCACTCTTGATGGTATTTAATGAGTCCTGTCCTTATCTCAACTCATGAACCCTTCATTAAACTTTCTCTCCTCTGTCCAGCTGCAGAGGGGAGTGAGCGAGAGGCTTTCATGAGTGCCTGGCATCCAGCCAGCATCAAACCACAGCAGTCAAGCCCCAGGCATGAGAATTGCACTGTTGGGCTGGAAGAGCCCTCAGTACACAGGCTGGTTTAAGTGCACAGGACAAGGTCTGCAGGGAGCTGTTTTTTCCAGCCCAGGGCTATCCCGCTTTGGGCTCTGCGAGTCAAACTGGATCCTGGTGAGCACAGGCTGGGGGTTCCTTGGCCAGGTGCTCCTCACCCTGAGGCCCTTGGGAGGCAGGTGGCTGCTTGCTGCCCTGGGGAGAGGGGCCGCTGGCAGGAGCAGCTGGATGCAGGGGACATGAGGGATGGGATAGTATCTTGTTTTACACTTTTGGGGTCCCTGGGAGCCTGGGCCCTGCAGGTGGGTTCTGAGTACTGAGGCAAGAGTAATTTCTCCTTCTGCCCTAAAGAGAGGGCAGAATGGTTTCAGGTCCCTGCTGGCACTGCTGACAAACTGTGGGGCAGCCATGGCTGAAAATGCTTGTTTCCTTGAGCAAGGATTAAATAGCTCACCAGAATAAAATTGGCTGTGGTTTCTGACTGATTTTTCAGTCAGATATTTGTTCAATTTTGAAAAAATATCAAAAGAGGGTAAAACCAGGGAAAGAGTTCACTTGCTCTTATATTCAGATTGCTCTTTGGAGGCAGTGGCTGCACTGACCACTCATCCCTGAGCTCTCTTCTCTCTCTCTGTGTCCTGGCTGAACGGAGGGGACATGGGCAGCAAGGCAGCCCCTTTTGTGTGCTCGATTTTCACACCCACACATGAGCAGTTTCCTTTCACCTGTGGTCGCCTGCAGCATCATTCAGTCTTAGGACTGACCCGGCATTTTATCAAAATTGTGCAAATTGATGTCACTCCTCCCCCAAGTAGTCTGAACTCTGGAAACTCATTTGGTTACTTCTTTTAATGCATGATGTCTGCTTCAGTTCTGAACCCAAATAAAGATAAGGAAACTCCAGAGGTCTGCTAGGCAGAAAGAGCTGAATTTATCTTTTTTCCAACCTGACAGGGAAAGGCCAGTATAAGAAATCCTGGAGAAGACACGCTCCAAGGACAAGGACAAGAGCTGGCAGGGACAGTGAGTGGCCTTGGCAAACCACCCTGCAGTGAAACCCAAGTGAAACCACAGCTCTTTACCTCAGGACTGCTCACCCTTAAACCTTGCCTGAGGGGGGAGACCAGAAACACCCCACATGCCCCCAGCCTCACCTCCTTGTGGTTTGTGTTTTTTCCTTTCCATGTGCTAAAGCGAAACAGGCAGCCAGCAACTCCCAGGGCCTTTCCCCTTACAGCCAGGGGTTATTTTTGGAAGTGGATTAGGTGGACTTGTTTGGTTGGCTTTTGCTTGTCTCGCACTGGATCAGATACCAGCAGCTCATCTTCCCAGGAGCAGAGGGTCTGGCACGGATTGTGCTAGTAGACATGGCTTAGCCGGCTTTCCTCTCCTTGGGCAAACTGCCTCTCTGCACAATGAAAGCCATATCCTCGGGGCTGGCATGTGCTAGGTAATCCATACTGCAGGATGACTCTGCTCCAGAGGTCCCGAGAGCAGCACTAAAACCATCAGCACTTGGGCAGTCAGTCAGGAGATGCGGCAGCCTCAGTAACATCCAATCCCAGCCAGGAGATGTCCTGAAGGAACCTGACCTCCAGATACATTTAATTTTGGTCTGTACTGAGCTTCAGAAGGGTAAAATGAGAATGACTGTGGGTGACTCACCCTCTCCAAGAGCATGACAGACAGTACCTGTGGCCACTGCCCTTTGCTGTGGCTGGTGCTGCGTGGTGTCTGGGGTGGACCTGAAGTCCTCTGGCGCTGGGCAGGCGGCTGTGAGCCATGCCAGCCACAACACCACGAGCCCCTGGAGCCACTGCTCTGGGTTGAGGGGCTGCATGCTACAGGAAGTGATTGCTCTCCCTGATGGCGAGGACTCGGAGCAGCCAAGGGCACACAGAGAGCAGCAGCAGAGCCGAGACTGGGGCAGACACCACTGTAGGGTCTGATGCTGCATCAACACCATCAGAGCCCACCACAGGCTGTGATGCCAAAGAATAAGCCAGCTGAAGCAGAAGATCCATATTCCTCCTGAAAGCCCAAAAGGCATAACAAGACTGGTGTGACACTTCCCTTTTCAAGTTCTGGAGGACACACACATCTTGACAGTGGAGGCCTTGTGTCGCACTAGCAGCTGCTTCTCGCTGATATGGTTGGGCCTGAAGGCAAACTGATGTCCTGCAGGCTCTTCTTTCAAGCAAATAATGAGGGTGTTCAAGATGATTTTAAAGCATTTGGGCAACAGCAACAGCACGAGAGTAATTCTTTAGAGATAAGGGAGAGAAAGAAACAAAGAAAAATTGGCAATGGCAAACACCACTGGGAGGGCATCTTGTCAAAGCAAAGCAAGAGTCAGCTGGGGCTCAGGACAGATGGGCTGCTTTTGCTCAGCTGTGATTTTGTTGTTCATGCAGCCTCTGAAGCCAGCCTAGGTCACCGGTCTCAGCTGCCAAGGACCAGAGCCCTTGTTCAGAGGAGTTCGGAGGAGACTGCTCTCAGGCCAGCACAGACACACGTCCACAACACGAGGCAGACAAAGGTTTGGTGTTGGGTGTTGTTTCTTCTAGACCAGCCTCCCAAGCGAGAGATGAGCTGCCAAGTACCCCCATTTAGACATTCCATCTGTGTCCCTCGGGCAGTTTCTCAGAGGCCAGGTTGATAGCTCTCTTGATTAGAGTCAAAGCTGTGCTGAACTCCCACTTACCAGGCTGGAGTCAGCAATGAGAGATTAATAGTATTCAAATGGCAGTGCAGCACTCTTCACAACACCGTGGCACTCCTGCTGTTTGTTTACAGTCCAAAATGAGTCGCTAGCCTAGCACAGGTCTCCAGATGCCTGCATGGCCCATGCTAAGCATTTTCCTGTGCTGACCTTCCATCTTTGCATCCTTGCCTCTGCCCACCAGGTACCAGTCTTCTCCCCACACCTGACTCTGTGCAGCAGAGGAGCTGTTCATTGAGACTGAGGGCACCGAGCTGCATAGCCAGTGTAGCTGCTATTACACGTAAGTGTACGTATACGTATCTGTATCTGGGCACATGCACACATACGTATTCACAGGTGCACACACGCACTCTTCCTGTGTGTGGCCCAGAGGGAGCAGAGAACCTTGTGCCCAGAGGCAGGAGGCTTTGTGCACACACGCTGCTTGCACGAGACTTGTCAGACCCTGATGGGTGCCAAGCCTTTCCTGTGCAAACGTGGTGCTCCAGAGGTGCAGAAACAGGGAGAGCTGCAACACCAAGCCGTGAGGCAACTGTACCCCCACAAGGCCCCTCTCGGTCGCTTCGGGCAAACACGTCTGAGTCTGGGTGCAGCATCCCCGGGGACAGCAGGTGACATGCCTGTTGTGCCCCATGGCCAAAGCATATGAGTTCTCTGGCTAATTTAGCAGTGCCCACCCACATCATGGCTTCTCACCCCCATGTGGGCTTCCTCAGGCCTGCTGAGGTGTCCCAGCACAACCGCGCTGCCCATGAGCAAGCCCAAGCTGGCAGCAGCAGTGCTGGCTGCCTGCCGGAGCATGGCATGTCCTGCCCCTCTGCCAGGCCTGCAGCTCCTGCTGGCAGCCAATTCCTCAGCAAAGCTGAGCTGACACAGCAGAAAGAGCAGTGTTCACTCACAGAATCATCGCATGGTTCGAGCTGGAAGGGACCTTAAAGATCACCTAACTCAATGCCACTGCCATGAGCAGGAACCGCTTCCACTAGACCACTCTGAGAAAGACCAGCCTGGTCTTGAGCACCTTCAGGTGAATCTCCTTCCCCTTCTGGAAGGTGGAAGAAAGGACCAAGCTGGATGTTCAGCTGTGTGACCAGACACCCCAGAGCTGTGCACAGGCACCATGCAGGCAGGACCGGCAGGCAGAGATCTCCTAGAGCCTCCCTGAAGCACCCCAGCCATCAGGTCAGTTCTAGGGGAGGTGAACCAACCAGGATCTCATTTGGATCAGGCACCCACAAGCTGTGCAGCAATTTCTGCCTGAGCACTAATGCTTGTGCCACCACTGCGGCCCGAATTAGCAGGTGAAAGTAACTCTGCATAGCACATTGAAGCAACCCCACAAATCCGCATTTCACTGAATTCACACGTGTTCTTCAGAAATTGTCTCAGGGAACAGATGCTTTTAATTATGTGCAGATTGGTACAGGTGTTAACACTGACACAAGTACAGGGTGGGACAGGTCTGTAGCCACGCACAAAGAACAGGAAAATTTGCTGCAAAAGACTGCCGTGGGAGACCTCCCTTGCAGTTGTCCTTCCCAGGTGTGACAAGATTTACTCAAACCCAACTGAAGCAGGTTTTCCCTGCAGCAGCCCTCCTCCGGAGACCTGGTGCAAGAGGGTTGGGGGAGGCCACCCACCTGCATCCCTCCTTTGAGACCAAAGCTGTTGCTTTGGGCCATGCAAAGTGTGGAAACACCTCAGGAAGACACCAGTGAGCAGGCAGCCTGTTCCACGCACTGGGCAGCTGGCCCTGACCAGCCTGTGGCACTCTGGGCACAGCAACCCCTTGCAAATGTGGAGGCAAGCACTGTCTGGGTAATGTGCAGTAGCCCTGGGTTTATCACAACCAAAATGTGCCAGCAGGCAAGCTGTAACTGAATGGATTTACCCCATCAGATGTAGAGGCAGAAGCCGCTCAGGAGAAGATCTGAGGAAAGTGGGTCCTGCTGGAGTTGCTCTCTCCTGGGGCCACCCCTGCACGGACTCTGCACATGCACTCCTCTGGGGTCAGTTCCCCGAAGTTTTATTCCAGATTCAGTTGCACGGGAGGAAAAAATTGTTGCAACAGATGAGCTGACAGTGCATAATATCTGCTTGTCATCTCAGGGATGGGTGAGGGAAGGAGAGAAGGAGAGAGGAAAAGTTGTAGGTGCACAAGGCAGAATAAAGGGAAAGAGAAGAAAACAACAGTAGCCAAGATAAAAAACAAAAGAAAAGCCAAAAATACCCAACCAACCCCTCCCCACCCCAGAACTAAGCCAGTTAATCTGCCTCTCTTTTAAGGCAGTCAATTCCTCTCTTTCACAGCTGACTTCTCACTTGCTTGATGCCAATTGCTCACACAGGAATTAGCTAATTATAGGTCGAGTTTTCCCGGAGTTTGCCTTACTACTCAACTGTGCGTGATTCCCTGGCAGCATCTGTGCCAGCAGCTACTGTCTGCAGTCTTTGTATCTGGTAAGCGTGCTGCCTCTCCACAGGACAGGCATGAGAAGGTTGCTCCCACTTTTCAGGAGGATTTTTGGTTGCAGGCTGCACATGGCTGATAGCTCATGATTCCTGCTGTTGTCTTACAGTCAGGAGAAAATGGATAGTGAGATTGACTTCTTTCACTTTGTTTTCTTCATTATTTCGTATTTTTTTAACATGGGCAACACTGTTCATCCTGTAACATTTATTAAAGGCAGGGGATAAAAAGCATGACAATGATTCATTCATGCAGAGCAAATTTTACAGGAAGGTTTTGTTTATTTGCTGAGAAAAGGATTAAATTAAAACCAGAAGGGAAAAAAACCCCAAAATTAAGAAAAACAGGGGTAGGCAGGGCAGGGGAAGAGAAACATCAGAGGACAGAGAACTGGGTGGGAAGGTAAAGCATAGCAAGGCATCTGTTGTCAGCCATCAAAAATAAGTCGGAATCCACTTTCCATTGATTACATCATTCACACATAACTGAGGAGGCTCCTGCTGCTTACGCCATGGCTTTACCACAAGTAAGGCTGGAGATTTCAGCAGCAAACCTATCCTTGTGCTTTTCTAATGCCAAGGATTGCTGTGGCACAGCAACAAGCCAAACGCCCGTCACACCAGCTGCTCTCTCACCAGCCCAGAGGGTGAAGCACGGGGAAAGCAGGGTCAGCGTTCAGCAGGAGCCAGCTGTGCCAGAAGGGGCAGGTGGCCAGGTTGCCAGCCGAACTCCTCCTTCAGGCCCAGCTCGTGACGGCAGCTGAGCCCAGGTGAGGTTTTCATCCTGCACCACTTCACTCAGTGGACTTACGGACAGATTATTAGCAGATTACTACACAAGTATTGCAAAGATTTTTTCCTAATAAGTTAAAAAAAGAAATGCGAAAACACGGCTTTGGCTTTCCAAAGATAAAGTTGCTGTCCTGGGTACACCAAGAACAAAACAACCCATGGGAAAAGGTGCCCTTTTCATTCTTACTAGCATCACAGGAGTTGGCAGATTAAAAAGCTACAATAAACAAGAAAATATATTTTAATATGTTTGTGGTTTGGATCTCTAACAGACATTAGGAAAGTACCTCTTTTTGCAGCAAAGAAAAGGCCAGAGGGAGAAATATTTACAGCAATAACTTGCTTTATGTGCTGGGATTGGGTAAAGAAAGGCCTAGCTTGTACCCGGCTGCTCAGTAACAGCTCATTTCTGGGTCTCTGACTCACCGGGAGCACAGCAGCCATGTACATTGTTTACTGAACTGCGGCAAAACTCTGTGCAGTGCTTACAGACAATGTCTGATGCTTTGTAGTGTAGCAGGCAGCAAATGCCTGCTGTGGTTGATTTATACCTGAAGCAAAGCAGAGGTACACAACAAAACTCAAAGTTGCAAGGACTTGGGCTACTTCTGTAAGGGAAGAGAAGGCAGCAAACATATGAACTCCGCCTATCCACAGCCACTGGAGGTACAGCTGGACCAACTTCTTCTCCTCCAGAAGCATGACTGGGCAGGTATAAATAGCAGGTTGTGCTCTAAGAAGTCAGCTGGGGAGAACAAATGGAAGTGGTATCAGGGAAAGGGCCAGTTCTGAGGATACAATATGCAATACTTTAAGATGATGAGTAGAAGTCCCTTGGTTGGGTAATTAATCTTACCTCTGTTGAGAAGGCCAGCAATTCCTGCTCAAGCTACCATGTTATTTTATGGCAATGCAGCAAAAAACATGCCTGCAGTATGAGTCTCAAAAACTGGAGATACGCCAATCATTTAAATGTTATTTGATCCCCAAGCTTACCCAATAATTTCTGGACATTTGAGGCTTGCTGCTCCTTTGCTGGCACTGCAGGAGTACTACACAGACAGCAAGGTGTGAAGGCAGTTGCAGCACTTGAGTGTCACATGCTATGGTGGCATCTGCCTGCTGTCCCTTCACAGGGGTTTGGAGTGTGCTCTGCTATCCCTGCTCAGAGCCACTGCCATCACTCACCTCAGTGGCCTGGAGCTCCTGCAGCTGCTGCACAAGTGCACCTTCCTCCACCGATAGCACGGGACACAGTCTGCCTGCCTGGGAGCACTGCTCTGCTCTGCTCTGCTTTACCACACCTGCCCAGGGCATTGAGAGCAAAATTCTCCCTTTCCAAATGAGTCTTGAGGAACTGGGGCCCCTGAAACCCAGTCTTGAGATCTATTTTAAAAGAAAACCATGCAAAAATGATCAACTGCTAAGAAACACCGTAGTCTCAAGGGGTTGCTCGTAGTCACAGCGTACCAGCTCTCGGAAGGGGCTGGCAGGGATTTAAAACACTGACAATTAAATGCAATTCATGGGTTTTGGTGGGACTTCTGAAAAGTATTTTTTGAGCAAAGCCTCGTGACAGAACACAGCTTCATTTTCGACTACAACTTTTAATACTTTTGGGATTTAATTAATTATTTTTCAGCCTTTTAAAATTCAGGTTTCAGCTTATTTCTTAGCTATTATTCAATGTTTTCATTACTGTTAACTAAATCCAGGGAGCATTTTGAGTTTTAGTCTGAATTAAGCCTTTATTCCTCATTGTTTTAAATGCATGGAAGTCAACCGAGTTGTTTTGTTTGATATTCTCCATGCCACGGTGAATTCTGTGCTGGTAGGACTGTAAATGGGCCATGTTGTTCATGAATTACTAATCCCTGACGCTCACATTTTCTGGGGAACACATGCTATATTTAGTCTTTATATTTGGAAAAATAAAGCTGGAGAACTCTGAGGCTGTTTTTTCTCATTAGGAGTCTTTAGAATATTCCCTAAAAATGATAATTCGAGTCAGATAATTCAGTCACCAAGTATAAGTGTTATTCATTAACCATGGTGGAAATTAGACCCTTGAATTGAGAGGCTAATTAGGATAATTATATCTAAAGCCTGAAAGGAAACTATACAGACATTTCTTAAAATCTCATTTGTCCTTACGTAAATCTGGACCAACTCCACTGTCATTTTCTGGATTTACACCCAAGTAATTGAGCTATTGAGCTCTTCTAAGCTTTCAATATCAGCAAAAGGCACTGAAGTAAAACAATTAACAGTCAGGCTGTGTTTTTCTCTGTAACTTCTAGGTGAACTTAATACCACAATGCTCTTCTTTCCAAAGGTACTTTGCCATTCTGATGGATTACTTATTTAAGAAAAAAAACAAACCAAAACCCATGACGTATTTAGAGGGCTGTCACCAGTTTAAAGAGCTGCCAACTTTTACAACATTAGCAAATGAAGAGAGTTGAAAAGTTCCGGTGTCAACTACTGCCTCCTCCAGGAGTGATGTTATTTTTAATTTGTCTTTCCTGTGGAGGGAACTTTCTCCTCTGCTGTTTCTTGTGACCGCCAACTGCACTGAGACCACCACTTAGTAAAAAACACTAAGTGAATGCTGTACATGAACCAAGTAAAAAGTGGGAAAAGTGAGTGAAGAACACCATTTAATCATACACAGATATGAATTTTAGCAGTGTGCATTCATGCGCAGTCACCTGCCATGAAGTCGCCAGGAAGGAGAGCCTTTCTTGGCTTGTATTTAGTAGGAGGGTTGGGCAGATTTCTGACCACATGACGCGCTCTTCTGCCCCCCAGCCCATCCCACCAGCAATATCAGCTGTAGCCAGAGCTGGGCCAGTCTGTCCTACACAGAGCAAATGTGAACTGAAAGGCAGCCTGCCTAGACAGCTATGAAACACCAAGCCCTGCAGTCTGCTTATCTCTTACATCCAGAACCTGTCATGAGAAATGGTTTCTCATTTCAGAGAAACAGCTCTCTCTGACCCAGGTCAGCTAAGACGATTCCAGGGGGCACATACCCTCACATCTAAACTCTGCACAGGCAGGCATTAAAAAAGCTGAAGACCCAAACCCTGTCCATCACCAGAAACACCATGTTATTCCATACTTTGGAGCTGGTTTTCCTCTCAGCCTCAAAGAACCGAAGGAACCAAGAGCAAGAAGCAGCCTGGAGGAGATCAGATGCTTCAGTGAGAGCTGCTGGCATACAGTTTACAAAAATACATTAACAGGAAAGAAAGAAGGGGATGGAAAGAAGTGCACTGTTAGATAACAGCAGGGCTACTAGCTCAGCCCGAGGGGCTCTCCAGTCTTTTAACCTGTTGGTTGACACCTACCAAGCAAACGCTTGCAAAGCTTCTCAGGATTCCTGATTCTTCCATCCTCATTCGGTGACATTTCAAGCAGACCAACAATGGAGGTAGCACACACAACCTTTACCTGTTTTCACAGGCACTGTCTGGGATAGGAGGAAGGCCTCCAGGGAAAGGGAAAAGTAAGAGGCTTCCTTTCATCTGGGTTACAAAAGAGATAGAGGGGAGCCAGGTTCATTTAGTATAAAAGTACCTAAACTGCTTTTGCATAAGGCTCTGAAGAGCATCCAGGATACCTGAGGCAGCTGTGGCATCTGAGGCCAACATCTGTTCTCATTACTGATACAAAGCGTTGTGTCTTTTTTAAAAATTCTTTTCTTTGGAAGGTTTTCTAGTGCCGCACACAGCAGTCAGAGAGAGACTGCCAACCTCGGCATGGGAGGCTGCCGCATCACCGGGAACGTTAGCTCGCCTCTGGAAGACGGCCAGTTCTGTCTCCTGCAGTTCTGGCATCTCAGCAGGAACTGGGAGTCATTGCCTTGCAGACAGCAGATATCCTTGGCTCGATAAACATGCAGGACGCTCTCAATGAAACCGGAGACAAATGCAAATAGGCCCCCTGCGTCCAATCCGTGACTCCCATTCCCGTTTCACAGCACTTGCAGTCTGCATTCAAATTTAAGGAGTCCATGCAAGCATTTTATCAGCTCTCCGGAGTTCAGCATCAGCCCTTCCCAAATGTTCCTTGCCTCATAAACACAAAGCCTGCAAGTTGCCATCCTGTGAGAACCCAGGTTCTGTAGAGTATCTTGAATTTAGGAACCAGAAGAGGTCTCCATTTCACCAAATGCAAAGGGGACTTCAAGCTCCAGGACTGTACACTCTGTTTTTTTTCCATTTGTACTCAGGAATTTGATTTTTATGTATTAGGGCAAATCACTGCAAGTGACTTCTTTCAGCAGGCAGTAAGGCAAGGCAGCTTTCCAGGCAGCTTTCCATGCCCCAGAGCATGAAACCAGTCTGCCCCCTCCGTGGCACAGCAAAGCCAAAAAATCCTTCCCCCCCTTTCCCAGTTCCATCAGTACTCTGACATTTAATGTCACCCGTGCACTGGTGGGATTGGGCTTCTCCAGTCAAGCTCCTTTGCTGCAGCAGTCAGATTTTACGAGCAACAATAGGCATCAACCTTCTTTTTTTTTTAAAATAAATTTGGGGTTTCAGTTTCTAATGGCATATGATTCAGTTCTTTCTGACTTTCCCATATAACCTTCAGGATAATTAATCAGCTTTTTAATACAATCATGCCTCTCTGTCCTCGTCTTTGCTGCTAGAATGTTCTGTCAAGGCACCTGTGGAAGTTCAAGTTCAAAGTCAGAGCATCGTAACAACATGACTACAACAAACATATGTAATTCTATGAATAAATATCTAATACTCTACACATTCAGAGTACAAGAATTGCTATAGAAATGGCATTCTGCGAATTAAGAATTACACAGCTGACTTGCAAGCAACCCAAATCATCTCTCATAACACCCAAAAAATGTTGCTTTCGGTCCACTGGAACAAATCTGAGCAAAAATTACTTCTTTCTCTTTTGTAGATTAGGGCTGAAGGATTGAAATGTGGATTAGGATCCCAGATAAGTACCTTATTTTGACCTAGAGGTTTGTGTTGGACCTGTTATTAGTGTAAAGTTTTAAGTTATAACATAACTTTCTAGTTATAAGTCTCTTAATTTTTTTTTTAAATGTGATCTCCAGTATCTATGGAGAAAGAAGCAAAATTCCATAGGTAAATGATAAATATGTAGGCACTGGACTTACTATTTTAATGGCAGTAGTAAGTCTTCTAAAGTGTAGACTATTTCATGAAGACTGTTAAAGTTTAGCTGTCAAAGGAGAATGGCAAGACATTTTTACTTGTGCTGGTGATTAACAGAAGCAAATATTGGAATTATGTGACAAGTATAACCCACTAAATAGTCTCCATCTCTACATGTTTCATCCTAAAGTGTACCCAGTGTTACACGCGTAGTCTGCTGCACACTTAACCCAGGCTCCTAGCAAACCAAGTGACACACTATGTAACAATTTGCTGCTCCCTAAAAAGTTAGACCTGGACTTGGATTAAAGAACAAATAAATAAAGATCTGGCTGCACAGGAAGAAGAGAGAGTTTCTCAGGCAGTAATTTTCCATACACCTTTCTTCCACTGCTTTTAGGAGACAGAGCTGGTGCCAGGCAGTATGGCAGTACTCCTGGTTGGCTGACTGTGGATGAGGTCATATAATTGACCCGGACATCATTATACCACACACAAGCCATGCCAGCTCCAGAAGGGGGGCAGCTTGCCCTTGAAGGCTGGCTCAGCCAGGGATACCAGGGCTTCCTTTGCACCTTTTGGAAATCACTGCTACCTGTCCTGGCTGGGCTACACAGCACACATCCTGATTTTCACTTGTTCCGAGCTGCTTGGAGTTCAAATCACAAGCAATGGCTCAGAGAAATACAGGAAAAAATATGGAGCTGCAGTAGGGGAAAGGGAAGGGCTCATTAAAACCATCGCACTTTAAACATTTCTCTGTACTGCATGCAGAAATCCTTAGCATGTGAGGGAGCTGGTTTTTTATTAGAAGGGAAACAACTTAGGAAATGGTGCCTGCTTCCTCATTAGCAACTCATTTTTCCTACAGTAGTCACGGGTAAAGGAATAAAATATGCAATATCTGCAATCCTGGTAGAAAAAGTGTTCCCCGCTCTATAAAAATATAATTGAGAGTCTGAGAGGACATCTAATACATTACTATTTTTTTTAACTATTTTTTTTAAACTGACAATGATTGCACTTGCATCTATCCTTGAACTCCCAACAATTTAAAGCACAGTCTGAAACCTTTATGAATATGAAGCCCACTAATATCTCATGATGAAAAATTAATCACATGGGCATTAACTGACTTACTCCAGGCTGTGCAGTAAATCAGTGCCAGCAATGACAAAACCCTGGGGTCTTAACCTCTGCCTCCTCCTCTAGCTGATATCTCCACTCCATGGTATTTAATAGCTATTCCTGCAGAAGACCAACTGTTGGTTAGTTATTTTTACAATAAATGCCTGTTATTGTGAAAAGTTTGAAGAGTCCTCAGCATTTGCTTTCTTTAAATTGAATATTCACATCTGCTGTTCTCTACTGAATCATTCAATGACTCTTAAACATAATTTTTGAATAGGAAGATTAAAAAGAATGTGAACAGATAAGTAGTAAGTCAAGAGAAATTCTGGCATCTAAGATTTTAACAAAACATGACAACTCTCAGCCTTAAGGAAAGGATATGGATAAGGAATGGCCAGTGTCACATGGCACATCAAAACAGTGCCAGGGAGGAAAATTAGGGAGAGAAAACACATGTCACATTATGGAAACTAAAGAAAGGTACATGCACACATTTCTTCCTACAGACGTGGGTGTTTTTATGAGTGGAGCAAATTTATTCCAAGTTCAAAACTGGAGCATTTGGAAAGCTCACGATGACAAGTGCAACACCATTAGGAGCTGTAGAGGCAGCATTTCAAGGCACTAGCATTTATTCTACCTTCTGATGTGAACACCCACTCATTCTGACAACAGGAATCCAGAGGGAATAATGATGAGAAATTTATTTCTCTGCATTTTGATATAAATTCAGACTTCACTATAAACCTGAGCAGTGTCAAAATGTAAAGGTACAATTGTTAAAAAGCTGCACAGTTTATGAGATCCTAAACAGCATTTGCAGATGCTGCTGGTTTGGGACCCAATCCTAACCTCAGGCACACATTGTTATAAAACACCGGAAGACAAAATCCACTAGTTTCCCCCAATGGTTCATGGAGTCAGATTTCCAAGATGTTCAGAGATGTTTCCTACATTTTTATTATAATTCGATCTTTGCAGTTAAAATGTTACAGAAAAAGTCAGGCAGTTACTGAATCAATAAAGAGCTCTTGAAATCAGGTATTAATCATATTCACAAAGCCCTAGAGACACCACAGAATAAATGGTTAAAACTCAAACATGTTAAAATACAATAGCAGGAAAATGATCGATGATCTTGTTCATGCATTTTAATTCAACCATGTATTTTTTTTCAGTAAGAAAAGCAATGAGAACTATTATTAAAAAAAATCTGGTATCAATCATCTGCTTTAAAGTGCTAGGCAATTAATTTTACTGGTCTGGTGCTCTGTCAATTCAATACTTCTGTTTATAATCACTTGAATACATTTAGATTAGAGGTTTGGGGTCTAAAGATGCAGAGGCTGAAATCTGCTGTTTTCAGCAGGGCCAGATGTTTTTCAAGGTCGTAAGTGCTAGCTATTTAAACAAACAAGATGCTATCAATACTGGATTGGTATTGGAGATGCTGGAAATCTATGATTTTTACAAGAATTGTTTCTCTTAAAATGGTTCAGTCTTACGAGAAGTCAGAACTACACAAGAAAATTGTTTTTTCCCTACAATTCAATAAGGAGGCTAAAAGCACTGAACTCCAGCTATATTTCACTATGAAAAATAAGCCTGGGGATCCTAGACAGGCTTTCTATGCTTTACCACAAGTAAATTTAGATTCATTATCTAAGGCCTAGCAGATGGCAAATTTATCAGCTGATGATTTATGACTTAAATAACAGCTCACACAACTATTTCCAAAGCAGTAAACTCAGCAACTTCCCACTACAGCCCTGTGTTTTTCACCGGGTGCCCTGTAACATGAACTTGTGCGGTGTTCCCCGGGCACAAGGCACTACGCAAGCTCGAGCCCTGAACCCCTCATCGCTGAGGCTGCGGAGCTAAACTCTGCATTGCTGATACCAGCCTGTGCCTTCAAAAGACCTAAGGATCAAAGCACATTCCAGAGGCTCAGGACAGTGAGGACAAGATGTGCTATCTAAATAAATGTAATCCACACCCAGTAATTTCTTACCCACTCCTAGACACTGAGCTTCAGGAACAGAAATGCGAATCTTTATCTCAGGCTGTTGCAAGTTTACAGCCCAGGACACCTTGAGATATGTAGACAGGCTGTCTCCACAGCTCCTAGTGCTTTCCAAGGTAGCTACTCCTCTACACCAGGACAGGAGAAAATCTGTTTTATGGATTTTATATTTTTCCATTTGGCAACTACAATCTACCACTCTTCCAAGAGGAGAGCAGAACTTAATGTCTTCCTTTTGCTACTGCCTCTCCAGGTAGGGAGGTGTGGAAACTGGGGCTGCTCCTCCCCATTCACCTACCTGAAGACTCTATATTCTTCCTTCTACACGACAGTCCTTTTCTATGCTCTATTCATCAATCAACCTTCATCTTTCCTCCCTCTTCCTTTTGAACTGGGTCTTCTTATCTCCTGTCTTCTCTTATTCTTGTCCCTCCTTCTCTCCACCCACACACCCATGGAGTTATTACCATGTTTCACTGCCTCATGAGCTCTACAGTCAAGCAGAAAGAAAAAGCAACGACACAGGAGGGGAAAAATTCCTGCCTTCTGCGTGATTACACATGGACTTCTCTTGTAACTTCTGCAGCACTTCGGATTATAGCCCAGGAGGCAAACCTTTTAAACAGAGGGGAGTGCTTGAACAAAATGATGCTGATACTACTTGCTAATTACTGCCAAGGCTTAAAACGTGTCTCACTGAAAAATTTCTGCAAGGTGACAAAAATGTCTCTGATTACGGGGAATGTAATTTCCGATACTTGCTGCATTACAAGCACTGGTTGTTTGGAAACGCCAAAAGAACCCCTCCACTTACCTACACCACAGCCTGCAAGATTTACTGAGCTGCTGAAATTCAATCCTAAACACTCTGGTAAGGTGAACTGTACCACATCTAAGCTTGGCACAGTAGGACTTGTCTTTGTGTGACTGCTGGAGTGCAAGGGCAGAGCTACCCCCAGGACCAACAGGAATGGCAGCAGTAGCCCTGCTCTGGGGCACTGGTCCTCAGGATTATACTTCTGACACTAGGACATTAAAAAACACTCGTGCCAGTAACATCTCCAGTACAGTCAACACTGATAAGAGATTAAAATTTTTTCAGCACTTTGTGATTATTTTGTACTTTTTCAGTACTGCATCAGTAATTAAAAGTCTCAGAGTATTTCTGATTTTAGGAAAGAGCTCCCAAGCAGTTTACTTGCTCTATGAATATAATCCAGCAGTTTCTACAATCGCTTTCAGTGCTTCAAAAGCAATGGCATATAAATATAATCCTTATACATGATACTAGATATGTATCAAATCTAAAGCTAGTATCTAATGGATGTTACTCTCATCCGGACCTGTCTGTTCCTCCACGTACACAGACAAAGCCCTGCTACGTGTTCCCTCTCTGCATTCCAATTTTAAGGTAATATTTAATCAGATGCTTAGCCTGCAAAACGCAGACACCCACTGAAAGTAGGTCATGATTCTTATCAAAAGCAAGATCACCATGCTGGATGGTTTTACCAGGAATCTCAAAATAAGAACAGATTAGGAAATCTGTTCAGTAAAACAATACCTTTTTTAAAATACCTTTAATGGAAATTTTATCTTTTATAGTGATTTCTGCTGTAGATGGCTTAGGACACAGCCATGCACGACAGAGCATTACTGATGTGCCCTTAATCCTGGACCAAAGCCTCAGCATAACAGTTCTTTTATCTGCTGGTGACTTTGTGACAAATAAACTGTTTGCTGAAGCAGCACAAATGGTGTCCCTATGGAAAACTATTTTGTATTCTCTTCGCCAGGACTGTTTTTAAAGAGTGCACTGCTTGATCTATTACAGGAATAAGCATCACTTACAAAGTCTGGTCCTTTACTGAATCATTTAATAAAGCAGGAGCTACTGTATATTGCATCTATTACATTTCTCCCATTGTTTCTAGTTTTGGAATGCAAAAATTAAAATTTTTATTCCTGGAAGTAATTATTAGCTTAATATTCTATTAAGAGAGAAGTAATTTGCATAATCCTAGATCTAAACATCTATTTCTAGTCTCATTAACAGAATACAAATGACACCTTACACAAAATGATACTGCAAAATTATAATCCTATTAGTTACAGCCAATGCATTTCCAAAGTGACTGGTGTTAAATTCAGACATTTACTCTCTTGTTCAGTTTTAATAGCAATAATGGGATAAATACTAAAGTAAATAGAGCAAGTGTTTAATATTTGGGTTTGCTAGTGACAAAATCACACAGTTTTTTAGATTTTCAAAATTAAACTAAAGAGAATTTTGCAACTAAACATTGAAAATTTCTCTCTCTTGAGATTTAAAAGAACCTCACTAAAAAAAAATATGCAAGAGGCTAGATTAACCTAAACAAGCATAGAAATAATTCAGCAATGTAAACAGAAGTCTCTACCACTAATATCAGATCTGTCATGTAACAAAAAGGAAATTTAGAACAGATGAATGCAATTCTAGTGAAGTCCAGGAGATACATGCAAGTGAAGAATTTAATCTCCCTAAATCTTCTCACATGGTGTGATTAATCGCCTACCTTTGGGCTCTGGAAGGTGACTTCTAGAGATAGCAACAGAAACAATATGATTTTTATGCATATAAAATATACAGAAAAATATAAAATATGCCACTATACAGTTACGTTCCTAAATAAAATGTTGCATTCTCCTATTCCCTCTTACAAACGTGATTCAGCAGCCTGAGATTTGTGGCACAACAGAATAATATTCTTTGTTGTGCCTGGTTCCTGTTTAACGATGCGCTCTGTATAGCTGCCAAAAACGCTGAAGGTCAGCTAAGCATGGATGAAAATGTAAGGCCACGCTCAGGTTGCATAACTTCCACTAAAGAGGTTAAGCAACACCTATCGGTAACCAGGGAGCTGGTGTCAGGGAGAGCAGTGAGCACGGCAGGGAAGGTGCTGAGCAGCGAGGAGCTGGCGGGGTCAGCAACGCGGGCGCGGCTCCGGGAGAGCTGGGGAACGGAGGCTGTCTCAGCGCGGTCCCAGCACCTGCAAAACTCTTCAGACTCGACCCCCACACAAATCAACAAATAAAACCAGTGTGTTCCTGTCATGTAAATAGATTATTCCTGTTCTCAAGAACCGCATGCAGGAGGCAGTTTCAACCTAGTCTCATGCACATTACTAGTCACATATAGTAAAACTGGGGCTTTTAAAATTTAAGAAAAAAAAGAAACTACCTGCCTGTATACACGAATCTGCTACCTGACAAATAGGATTACCTTGCTTAAAATACACCTACACTCCTTGTGCATGGGGTGAATGCCTCCAAAATATTCTGATGAATTTCATGTGGGGCAGAATGTAAGTTTGATAAGGACTGCGGAAAGGAGAATTAAACATCAAGACTTTTAAAAAGCCATTCTTTTAATCTTAGGCTATTGGCATCAGTACCCCTGAACTTTACATCGTATTTAAAGATTGGATCTGAGTTGAAACACATGTCCATGTGTACCTGACTTTCACTTTGCATGGAGGCCAACCCACATTTAGAAATACAAAAATAATATAACACTGGTGGAAAATAGAAATAATCTCTGCAAAATGGTGCAAGAAGAAAAACCTGTAGGATGTTACAACCCCAGTGAATGCCCCAACACACCACTCCCTGTGGTTTAGAGTGAGTAAAAACATTCTCCCAAGCTGTCCCAGCTAACCTCTTTGGTCCCTGTCACTGTGTCAAGAGATCACTTGTCCTTCTGCCAAAGGGCAAGCTACAGCTCGAGACAGCTTTAAAATTCGGGATAGCTGTGAGATGTCATGAATAACTGCATACCTAAGGCTTAGGTACTGAGCAACAGTAACAGCCCAAGCAGCCTCTGCAATTGGGGGCAGCTGCTGAAGCAGGTCAGAAACATCAGCAGAGCAGAAATGGCAGTGACAGCACCTGAGCCAGAGCCCAGAACACAGACTGAGCTACTTCTCAGGGCTACAAACAGCCTTTCTCTTAAGGGGTAGATGGGATAGCAGTGAACCCAAAACATTTTCTAAGATTAGGTCATGTTTACACTTCCAAGCTAATTATTGGAGAAGACTCAGCAGTAAATCTGTTCTCTCCAAAGACTTAAGTTAATGCCTTTTTTTTTTTTTTCTTCCTTGAGCTGGTGCACATCTTGTAATGAGCTTAGACTCCAGGACTGGAACCAAACAGCCATATCCTGAACAAGCATCCACTTCTGCAGACCAGGACAAAGAAGGGACATTCCTCTCCAAGCGAAAAGCCTGCCATGTTTCCAGTTCTGCAGACAGAACAGGGAAACAGTAGCTCAAAATGGAAAACTGATCACTCATAAAATATAAAAGGACAGAGAAGCCAAAGAAACATAGCTCCTGCCTCAATGCATCTTCACACTCACGAGGTTTCACCAGAAACAGGTCAGAAAAAAGAAGTTTTATATAACTGTCATTTTTAAATTCTCCTTTGTATCTCTGGCATGCAAAGTAAGAGTTCTATATATGATCAAATTTCTGGACTTTCTTCTTCTCAGTAAGAATGACACAATTTAAATCAAACGACCAGAAGGCCATTAATGTAACAAAATATTTTTAACCTTTCAAAGAAACTGCAGTAAATCTGAAAGTAACCAGATGTGCAAGTGGTATAATGTGAAATGACACAGTGTTCTCTTTATTTAGACAGCACCTTGATTAGGAATACAAAAGCTTGCTTCTAAAGACAACTCCTGCTGCCACAAGGCTTCACATGTTCTAAGCCACAGTTGTTCAGAGTACCACAGAGCAAATCACTCATCTTTGGCCAGCAAGTTGGTCAGCGGTTTGAAGAGAGTATTGCAGAAACCTGTGCAAGAGCAAAACTGTCTCATCAGCTCATTACAACATCAAAATGCAGACCCAAGTGCCTGCTGAAGTGCCAGGGCTAGTGGGAGCTCCCGATGCCATCCAGGCAGAGCAGGGCACACAAAACCTTCCACAACGGAGACTTCTCTTGGCTCATACTGGACCTGTCACATTAAGCAGCTTCCAAGAGCACATGCTAGCAACAAGAATGGGATTCTTTTTCCTCCCTGTTTAATTCTCCCCCACCTCCGCACCTGCCAAAAGATTCTAACAAAAAGAATTACTGTCCTTAGTTCTTTATTAAAGAAATCACTCTAGTGAGCTCTGAGTCTCACTATTTTTCATATGCAGATGTCTGTAAGAGTGTATTAATCAGGAAAAAAAAATATTACAATGTTTTATATTACCAGGAATATATGCAAAATTTCAGTGGAAAGCTGTAGTCAAACAAAGCATTGCCGACTAAACACCTGAAAGAACTTTGGTAGTTTGAGTCTTCTGCAGAAACTGAAAAAGGAAAAGCGTAAAGTAATGGGGGGAGGGGAAAAAAAAATCTCTTTTCTAGTTGTAATCATCTCAGGTATAGCAGGTAAATTTGATTTATGCCTATGGTTTTAAACAGCCCTACTAAATTTTATTTAATTGTAGATTTAAAAGAAAAATGCCATTACTCTCAGTATTATGCAACACTGGCAAATGCACAGAGAACCAATTTGATACCATTATCAGCTGCAACTGGTCAAGTTACTCAAAAACCTCCTCCATCAAACCTGCAGTTTTTAGGACCCAGCAGAAACAGAGGTACACATGCAGGTGGTACTGGGCTTAAAGCAAATATTATTAGGGTGAAAATCCTGGGGGAAAAAAAACTGGGAAAAACCAGAACCAACCAAAGAACAAACCCAGAATAAAATCCCTAATGATCAAAGTCCGAACTGCCTCAGGTTTTTCACACAGAACTGCATTACTGCTGGGTCAACTTTTCCCACAAGTACACAGCCTTTTATAGCAGGACCATAACTCAACCCATGGTAGTTAAAATTAATAGTTGTACTAAGCAATGTCACAAACTAATTTACCAGAGAAACTGCCATAAAGTCAAATTATTCCTCACTCTTCTAGTTCAACTGAAATGAACTCAATGGAAGATAAAAATGCTGCATCTCCTATCAGAAAATTCTTCATTGGGATACAGCACAGTGGCTTACTGCTGCCTGCCCCAGTGCTGAACAGGCTAACAACAGTTATGTTTTTCCCTTTATATTCAAAACCACGATGTATACAAAATACTTTTATGTAAAAAAAACATTTAATCAGGCTAATTATGAAGGCTAGAAAATCCACCCCTTGGTTTGTAACTTGCAACTTCAGTGGCTCCTGTCATACTGGCAACTTTTAACATGCCAAGAAAACTAATCACATCTAGCTTTTGAAAACATGAAATCCAGCAAAAGAGGCAAAGTCCACCCTTGGCTTGAATGTACACAGGATCCTCAGCATGAGGATGGAGACTGCACTGCACATCTACTGCAGTGGAAATTGGCTACATTTCCTCATGCTTAAAATGTCAAGTTCATGTTGATTACAACCCAGTTTTCCACAGTCTCAGCTGGTTAGCCTTTTTCTTCTAAGAGAAGAAGCACATTAGATCTAAGAGACATCTTTTAGTCTCTAGCATTGAATTTTGAGACACATCCATTTGACAAGAAGACACAAGAAAACAACACATAATCAAAATCATTCTTTATTAACGATTTCAAAAGTCATCTTCTGAGTCACGATCCTCAATTCTTTGGAGCGGCCGCCTAATACCAATTATTAAGTCTATAGAGAGAAGCTCTGTAACACAATGAAGAACTGAAATGACTAACTGGTATTTGCAATACACTGACTCTAAGCCTTCATCATTTACAGGCAGCGGCTGATTTTTTCTGAGTGAATTAATGGCTTCAAGATAGAATTTGGTAAAGCCGTCTCGTTCTGCCCTCCTGTACAAGGCCTTGGGAATACTCAGCAAAGCATCAGCAACCACGTTAGATACAACAGTTACCTCTGACTGCTGACACTGTTTTGCATAGTCCTGAATATAATAATGTAACAGGATTTCAAAGTAACCTCCTACTGGCAAAACTGATCCTGCTTCTATGAGGGAGTTGGAGTAATCCTGTGCAATACCTACACAACTCTCCTCCTGTTTAAATGGAACTATATGGCAACATGTTTTCTCTAGACCTTTGCCAACATCCAGGCACTCACACACAGTGACTGTATCGGCGTTACATGCCACTAACACAGCAGTGCTGTGGTTCTTTTGTTTGTGAACCAGCAGATCACTTTTATCAGGGTCTAAAATTTTTGTCTCTGTTTCATTACTACGTGCTTTCAGCTGACCTTCAGAAACCTGGTTACTATTACAAGTATTTTTTATTACCAGTTGTTTCTGAGTAGCTGAAGAACGCCAAGTACAAACATCTGAGGCTTCGCTCTGGCTTTCACCTTCCGCTTTCCATTCTTCTCTCTGATCAACTGCTTTAAAGAGCTGCTGCAGCATTGTGAACGCCTCCTGTAAAGCAGCAGCATGCTGCTCATTAACGCCATCGACCGGCCCACAAAGGATCAGGCAATGGGGCTGGAAGGCACACACACTGCTGAAACCAATGTGGACACATCTCTTGGAGACGAGCAGCAAGGGCTGGCAAAACGTTACCACTGCAGTTTCGGTTATTTCTCTGTCCATGTTATCACCGAAAGGTACGTAAGGGGAGACGCCGGTAATTTCACTGATAAAAGCCATTTCTTCCGACGATAAGCACTCTACCACAGACACACCATATAATTTGGCATAGTAGATAACTACTTCTTCTTGCTTGGCACCCGACAGCAACAGCTTAACGTTGTTGCTCTGCAAGCGTTTCATTAAGGTTTCTATCCTCCTGGTGATCCAGCGCAGGGAAGCCTGATACTGACCCTCAGAGTCTACAACAAACTCAACGCCGGGGCCCGTCAGGGCAGGCCGCAGGGGCTCGGTGACGAGCAGGGCCCGCATCTCCCCGTCCGCCGGGCAGTAAGCAGCGAAGTCCCTGCGGAGGACGATGCCGGGCAGGACCCTGGAGCTCGCCAGGGGCAGGCCGGGCACGGCGGCGTGCAGCTCCGCGAACCGCCGGCCGAGGAGCCGCAGCACCTGCGGGCGGGCGGCGGCGGC
>VZTD01000110.1:204703-289463 GCA_013397725.1 Rhagologus leucostigma | reverse complement strand
CAGGGGGACAGGGCGGGGAGCGGGAGCCGGGCTGCAGCGACTGAGGGGCGGGAGAGGGAGCGGGGCGGGGAGCGGCGCACAGAGCCCAGAGACGCGGAGGTGCGACACATCTTTATTGCAGGCGGCCCGTAACAGTTCAGCTCCCTCACGCAAAGCGGTGATCCCGGCTGTCGGACAGGGCGGGACACACGGGACAGGGAAGCGGGCGCCGGGTCCTGAGGGCTGATTTTCCCGCTTGGCAGAGCGAAAGGCCGGGGTAGGGCATAAAGGAGAAAAAGTTAAGGAGAAAAAGTCCAAATAATCTCGCCCTGAAGTTCGAACGTTCGAATTATTTCTGTATTACCACAAAGTAGTGCAGGTTCACCCTCAACATCCAAAATCCTCCACTCTCGGCTCACCAGCCAGAAAGAGGGAATAATGGAATGTTTTAAGAGCTGATTCCCCTCCCTCCCCCAATCTAAGCAGGAACATCAGTTTTCAAACAACAGCCCTCACAAAAGGTCTGATATTACATATGGCACAAATTTGACAAATCTTTACATGTCTCAGAACAGCATAGAAACCCATCAAGAAGGCACTGTTTACAATACTTGAGTATCTGCCAAATTTTCTGTGATTTGCGGGTACTCTTGAAATAAAAATAATTGAAACTTAAAGAGATGTACTGAATTTTTGTTACACATTATTTACACAAACAATGGTAATAGCCAAAAATAACAGCCTTCAAGAAATACTGAATTACAAGTCTGTTTCATAAACACGAGTCTAGGCAAAAAAAAAAAATTGCCAAAGGCACAGAAGGGCAGCAAACAACAAACAAAAAAGAAGAAACCACAACCATTACATTTTACAGGACAACCTTTCAAATAATTTGTGAAATTTCACAAGGGGAAGGAAAGACATGACAACCGTGCTATATACCCTCATCAAGTAATATAAACTATTTAATAGGAATCAACATGTGAAATTCAAGAAACATCATCTACTGTTGAAAATGATACTTGCTGCATTTCACATGGCATATTTACTTTTCTTAGCTTAGGCTGTCTGTACTCAATTAGGCAACTTGTACCTAAATGGCAAATTAAAGGCATAGAGTGCATCTGAAAACAAACAAACCAACCCAACAAAACCACATGGCAACAAATTCTGCAGATATTTCCTGTACAAGAAAAAAAACCCCAAACAAAACAGGAATTGGAAATCAAATGTGAAAACATGCTGTTATAAACTTTAAAAACTAGTCGAAGGCCACAGCCCTCAAACATCTGCAAACTGTACAATCAATTTGTATATATGTGCAGAGCTCAGTCTTAAGCAGGTAGTAGTCAAGATCTGCTGTACATCATGGCTAGAGAGGACAATGGTGACGCACTAAAGATAACGATCCATACATGTCTGTGACCAACTGTACAGTAAAAATTAGGGAAGAAGTTTCTTTGTTCTATTCAAATGAGGGAACATGACACACAACCCAGCAAAATAAGAATTACTAGGTTTTCACTGTACTTTTCAGAATTTATCTAATCATACAGTCTTGCAGAAGTCTGAAATTTTACTTTTCATCACATATCCTTTACCTTTCCAGATCATCACTAAAACCACTTTTTCAACAGAATTCAACTCTAAAAAATAAGTTGAAAAGGAAAATAAGCATAAGGATTTTGTTTCGCTCTGTTCAAGTCTTTTACCCATCTTGAGCTGAGCACGAACTTCAGCTATGGAGTATCTTTTTAGTCTGACAATATCCGGCAGCACGCTGCCAGCCTACTGGCTGGGTCAAATCCAGTCAGTACCATGTGGTTCATGTAAAAATCCATGCAGACTGTGTTACTCACTGCTCTTGAACAGAAGTGATTAAAAAATCAGCATGAAAAGGCAGAAGGACACTTCTATTTACAAGGGAGAGAAGAGCTTGTAACTATCAGTCAAGAGTTTCAGCACCACAAATTCAGCAGAGTATTATTTTAGGGGATTGAAATTATTGCCCAAACCTCACTCATTGGATTATTCTCACGTTCAGAATATGTTTAAAGGCTTGTAATGGATCCCTTAAGACAAGGGAAGCTTTGACATTTGAATGCAGTAATGAATGGCCAAATTCCAGGCTGAGAACGTTAAGTGAATGCCGTAATACTCCGCCTTCTAAATGCCATTTCATGCATGGATAACAACTTCAGTTTCCATTTAGAGACTGAGGCATTTGTAATTATTTTTTTTGTTTGTTTATGAAGGGACTTTCTACGTTCACAAATTTTGCCTTATCAGCTGTAGATCTGATAGAAGTCCAACCAAGTTTGGTCTTGCCCGTGGCTACAAGATCTGGTTAACATACCACGTTCCAGAAAAATTATTCAAGACCAAACCATGCTAATGTGAAGCTGTAAGAAATATGATGAAGTTCACTGCTTACACAATAAACTTTTACATAGCTGAGGCCCAAGGAAGAGGAAAGGTAAAAGAGAAGGGGAGGTGCGTGGAAATGTCAGCCACGGAAATATATAAGCTGGATAGATAAACGAGTAAACAGTATTTTCACTAAATAATAGTAAGACTGATGCAGAACAGAAAGGCAGATCACCTGGAGGGTCAGGTAGGCTATCCAAGGCAGAGGGATAAAACCTGGCCATGGCAAAAAGTTAAACACGACTTTTGAACTGTTCCACTGCCCAGGATGGATTTGATTTCTGAGAGGATCCTCTGAAAACGAACTTGGCTGTCCTTCACATTCTGTCACTCATCCTCCTGTTGTCTCACCTGGGGTACTGAAAATACCTTTCCAATTCTACAGCCCCTTTTTGCCTTGGTATGCTTGACTGGCACAGGGAACTCACCAGATAAACACCAGCACTACATTTTTTGCTGGAATTTTACAAATTCTATACATGCATTTATTTCTTTAAATAAAAAATTTTAGAAACCCTGGTTTTGAATTGAAACTTAGCTTCGCATGAATTTTTATGGCTACAGCATACTAAGAAGGTGCATCCATGTATTCTGGTAGGTAGTATATACTTGCAGTAAGGAGGGATTTCACTAACACTTGGATTTTCCTCTCATTTGTTCTGAGATATGTAGTGTTAGCCATCACACAATTTCTCAGCTTTCCCTGTGTAAACACATACATTTTCATTTGCAGTTGTACTCATGGCAGTGCCCGAATCCTATTCTACATTGCCTTTTGGAGATTCAGCTCAAGCTACACACTAAGCACACCTTTTCATCTTCACCTTTTGTTTCAAAAATAACCATGAGTCCTGGCATCGGCAGTCCGTCTGCTTACGGTGACACAGCCATACACAAATGTAAATTCAAAGCTGTAGATTTTTCAAGACTTACAAACATACCAGAAATCCTTGACATTTGCAATTCATGAGAGAGAGTACACCAAGACAGTACTCCCTGGGTGCTGTACTGTTAAAAATGTGCTCTGTACAGTAGATGCAGGAATGTTTTTATGATGAATCTGAAGTTTTAAAACTATAAGACAGCTGGCTTACAAGCCTATAGTAATTCAGGGTAAAAACCTCATACTTCCAAAGCAAATCAAGGACATTATGTTGCAGATTTCCCAAAGACTTTAGCTTTGTACTTGCTATTTCCTAATACTCACAATTTTTTGTATAATAACGTATTTGTTTGACCTTATGCAAAAGTTTACTTCCAAACACCCAATGCCATTTACAAAAGCTGTTGGCTACTTCAAAAGTTCCTTTGTTACAAAAATGATAAGTGTGTATGTAATGAAGTATGCCTGTTTATCATTCTACCATAATAGGAATCACATCCTACCTACGGGGTCTGACCTCTGAGTATTTAACTTGATCTATTCTGTGGTGAAGACTCATCAGTACAGCTTAAGATGCAATATAAACACAAGGCTGGTGTCGTATGACTGCGAGACAGAGGCACACACCAGGAGCAAGAGTGTACTGGCACTTACACAATTCTTACTGCAACTGGGTAGACAGAAGTATGATTCTGAACCATGAACGCTGAGGCAAAGTTCTGTAAGTTGTTGCTACATGGTTCTTTTACACAATATTGCATCATTTGAAGTCCAGCTTAAAATATGGTCCCCAGTAACAGTTCGGTCATTCCAGTTCAAGAAGGCCCTTGTTCACACTTCTTATTTGAACAAGAAATTAATGATAAGCTGTAGCAGAACCATGAGTATAATGAAGACATAGTGCTTAAACTGCAAGGAATGGTAGTCCCAGGGTGATGAATTAGAAGTGACTCTATTTCGTAGCGCCGTGATCTCCCTGTAAGATAGAAAACAATATCCTGTAAATTACAAACTAGACAATTTGACAGTTTCTACTATATTAGGGCTCCCTACAGAAGGCAGCTTTAGAGGAAAACTATGAAACACCAATGAGCAGTCAACATTAGAGAAGAATAAAGATACATACCAGCCTCTAATGGGGAAAAAAAACCTGTGAAATTACTATTCTCTAAACCATTCTAATTAGTACTACCTCTTAATGTCCTCCTGTGTTTCCTTTATAGACTCAATGGCACTCTGCAGTTCACCAAGGTCTGCCCCTTTTTTCCTTATTCTTGTATTATGCTTCAGAAGTTGTGCTAGAAGGATACAAAAGCCAGATGTAATTGACTGAAGTGACTGCTGCCATAAAAGGAACAAAGTATGAATGACAAACTAAACCTGTTGTAAAAATGAGGAGAAAGTTTTTTAACTAGCTTCTATTGAAAACTTTATTTCAGAGTCACCTATACCACAGAAGGACAGCAACTTAAGTGCTTGAAATACCTTTTAAACACTCACTGTATTGTTTAGCTTCTGCAAACATTATCAACAACAAAAATCTACCCTCTAGCCACGTACTAATCCACAAATTAAAAGAATTAATCTTTTAAGAAAGGAGTTTATGAACACCATTCTTTTTCCCTAGGCATTAAATATGTGCAGCACTTAAGCCTACCTACAGTGCATTTTAAAAGACTGGAAAATTTGCAATTAAAAACATGAGCCATTCTGATCCTTGTGTTTTCCAGAACGTGCTTCACATTAGATAGAACTAAAGCATAATAAAAACATTGAGATAAGAAGAGTATGCGTGACACTGAACTCTTCAGTTGTCAAATAAATTTATTATTTCTGTATATAAATGTATCTTTTTGTACCTTCACTCCCAGAGGAATCCTGGTTATCAGGCTCTGGGGATGAGAAACCACACTCTCCTTTCTTCTGACTGGCTGGCTTTCGTTTGATTTTTGGAACAGTAACCTAAAATTGATAAATTTATATGTTACTTCCAGAGAACCAGAACTGTGGCAAAGCAGCACATTCCAACCATGACAGTTAAAAGCACAATATCTAATAGATGTCCAAGTTAAAATTCTCAATGTATTAGCAGTCTGAATTTTGTGCATCTTCCCATTTAAGGGAAAATACACATTAAACTGCTGAGCTCAAGTTTGCATATTTTATATTCTTATCCAATCAAGTAATTTTTACCGCTTAGGATGCAACACAGAAGTGAAAGACACTGTATGGACTGTGTAAACAACATTTTTGTAGGATAATAGCATTTCCCATCAATCCCAATGCTCTGATGATCTTTATACACATAATGCATAATACATTCAAGTTCCTGGATCTTGCATGTGCTGTCAGAACTGGAACATACCATTGGTGTCCGATGTCGAACTTTTGTTTGGATTGTGCCGTCCTTTTCAAACTGGATCATATCATTCAAAGGGTCCCATGGTCTGGTACTAGACAAAGAGAATATTATTAACACTACAGCAATTTAAGTAAAAAATATTTCCTTGCTTAGAAACTACTCAGTATGAAGAGGCTAAAAATCTCCCTGTATAGAAATCAGACATGGCGTCATGATCTTATCTTCTACCTATGGTCCAGTCTTAACCTGAAGGGCCAATAGAGCCAAAAAATGAACTTCACGTCCAGATCAAACCCCCAGCCAGCTGGTAAGAGTACAAACTATTATAATAACCAACAGTACTATTATGAATCTTTTTTGCCAGTCGTATGTATTTGCAAACATGGAGAGATTTCCTGCTTCAGATACAGTTATTATTTTAGAACTACAGGGAAATTAGGGGAATATTAAAAATATTTAGACTGCTTTCTGTTGAGTTTTCTTTTCTTTCCTTTTAAAAAATGCCTAGGAAGGCGAGTTTAAGAATCAGTTACCTCAAACCTGCTTTCATCCCTTAGTGGCTAAGGGTAATCAAGACTGGTTTCATGAGACACTAATGAGCTATGCACAGTTTTCTTGTTCTGATTTTTTAAGAGTGCTTTTCCAATTACAGCCTGATACAGAATTTAAAAAAAAACCACAACAGCATAAGACACATAGCTCATTAGAGAACAACAAGCAGCCAAAGGCAAGTACCAACATCTCCACTGATTACAGACTTTTCAGGACAGAAACTGCAAGTGAGCTGCAGGAAGGACGTTCGGACGCACAGCTTTAGTGAGAGTAGATTAAGCATGGATTTCCTTTCGTGTCCTTCTGTATGCCTTTTAAATAGTTGTAGCTGTTTCAGATGTTGTGAACATAGACCTGCACTTACATCTTAGCTTAACCTGACTTGAATTAAACGTCATCTGAGGTAACTGGGTTAAGAACTAGGCATTGCTCTCTTCTGTATTTGTAATCCAAATGCCTAAATCCATAATCCAGATACCTTAACAAATGCTCCAGCTCAGTGCACACATCTTTCACAGTAAGCTGCTCTCTACGTGGACCAGGTGGAGAGCCAGCATTATATGCTCAAAAGGAGAGAGGCTTCTTCCAGGGAATGCTGACAGTGCAGACTGCTTTCTAGCACATAGTAAAATTTCTGTGGCACATCCTTGAACCACAAGGCCTCAAGGACACCAGAAATAATGCAGATTAACAAGACAGGTCTTAATGTGCAGGGGTTACTCTAACAGGTTTCAAGTACAGTCCTTTTCCTAATGGTTTTACACAGGCTTCAAGAGTATGGGCAGTCAATTCAGCTGGACTGCTCACAACTCTTCCAACAGGAACAGGCATCAACAGCACTAGAGGGTTCAAACCAAGAGAAGGTGCTTCACAGAGCATTTAGTCTAGTTGTGGAATTTCCCTGCTGCAGGATGTTTTCAGTAGTGAAAGTCTGCACAAACTGAAGGAAACCAATGAAATTCATGGAAAATAAATTTACTGAGAGTTGTTGAATACACAGATTCCTTGTTTGGTTCCAGGAAACCTCCAAGGTGTGAATTTGCTGGAGACATGTAGAGTACTCAGGATTCTTGTACTCTTCCCTGTACATACCCTTAGGCCACAACCTCAACATCACCATTCTTGTACAGAAAGGTAAAGGCCTCCCAGGTTTAGCCATGGGAATATACTTCCAGCATCCATGGCTTCAAAGTTACTTAACTCTGTGTGTATCATCTTTGGCTATTTCACTTTTACAATCCCTACAGTACAGAAGCATGCTGGGTACTGAAAAAAACCCAGCAGAACATGGGTGCTCTGTGAAAACTGTCACTAGTAAAGGCCTCAGCTTCAAGATGACTTTTGCAACACTGGTGAGGACACAGAATGCATCCCTCCAGCAGGCAGGGACAGCTACATCTTCATCTTCTGACCTAGAGCATCACACAAATTGATTCACACACACTTATGTGCAGGACATATTTGATAGCCAGGCAGAGCCACTAGTCCCAGCATTAACTATTGCTGTAAACCTGCTATTCTCAAAGTTATTCTAATATATAACAAATTAAATAGCTCAATCCAACTAAGCACAGGTTTCTCTGATTTTCAGGCACTAGATTTTCTGATTTCCAGCTGGTATAGCCCATATGTACCATATTTTCCAGTTTGGGAAATCTGTGTAGCTGTTCTGATCAATCTAGGGGGGAAAAGGGAGGACAATGCACCCCAAAGTGCCATGTCCCAAAAAATCTAGAACATACCACAGCTATGTTGTTATACATAAATAAGCTCTGTGTCTCAGTTCTTTTGCTCCTGAAACCACAGGAAGAGGCTCAGCAACACTACCAAGCACTCCAGGACTCACTCAGCATATCTGTAGTGCCATTCTCCTGTGACTGAATCCTGATCGAACAGCTTGCATGTCCACTCTTCGCCCTTAAGTTTCCTCTCTTTGGCACTCTTTCTCTGAGCTTCTTCCAGAATGTATTTCTCATGAGTAGCTTCTGTTTGGTCTTTATTATTTATTGCTTTTGTCACTTGTTGCCAAAGCCTGACAAATGAACAATATACAGAGTCACCAGCGTCACAATCTGGTTGACAGAAATAATTGCAAACAATTTCCTCAATAATAGGCTAAGTAAATGGACGACCCTCCAAAGAGAATATTACCATCACCCACCAAAGAGAGTATTACCATTTTTAATAGATGTTTTATCTCCATTTCTATGAAGATTTCCATGATTGTAAAGTTTATAAATAATTATCTTATATTTAAGAGGCTTACTTTCCTTTATCATCAACGGCTAGTATCATCAAACATGGGAAAGTAATGATAATTTACTTGTAATTTGGAGAAGACTATGAGTTTTATTTTGGCAAAAAAATACATGGTTCTAAAGTGAACTTACTTCTCTGACTCAAAGTCATCTTGCTCTTCAAACTTCACAGTGTATCTAGGTAACCTACGCTGCTTCATATCAGATGTTGGGTTCCAGAATGTCTCTGAAACACCTGTCTTCTTGTCACTAATAGTAACTTCACTGTCCTGTAACAGATATGATTGGTACCTTAATTGTAACTATCTCAAAGAGGGCCAAAATAACAAAAGCAAGGAATAAGTCTTTTTTTGTAATAAGAATTTATTATCTTTTGAATGTATGCAGTTAAGAATAATTAGATACGCTAACTTTACAATTAAATTTCTGCCCTCTGTGCTAGGTTCTAGCTTGGAACAGAGATGCAAAGGAATCATTACCACACCCAAAAACAAGGGATGCCATGTCACCTCACCAGAACTGAAACAACCTTAAATAAGTTCATGCCGGTGCCATAACAATTCTTCATAGTACTAATGCATATACCAAAATATTTCACAAGCTTCATTATAAAGCAACATTTAATTTTCTTCCTAAACTACTTAAACGTGCACTTCTCCACCTTTTAAAAGCTGCAAATACAACGTTGATTCTATATTTTCTTGAATACTTTCTACAAAAGCAGTACTTAACTTTTTTTTAAACATGAGTATTTTTTGTATTAAACGCTATTTTCAGCTGTCTCAACCCTCAGCCAGAATTTATAAAAGAGCACCACTCACTACTTACCCAGTGACCCTCTAAAATAGCCAGAACTTCTTTGCCAAGCTTAATTTTCCCTGATATTTGGTTAACACTGTCATTGTTACCCAAAAAAGGCTGCAAAACAAAAAGAAATGGTTTCATGTTTATTTGAGTAACATATGATTTTTGTTTATATGTTTAGTGTTAAGGAAAAATGTGAATTTATGAAATGTGCTGTAAACAGACCTAATAGCTTTAATATTGTATCTTCTGCCTATTTAATCCCCAAAAGAAGTCTAAAACCAGAGTAAGTAATTTCTTTTTCCCTTCTTCTTAAAAGATTTGCTGAGTAAAAGTATTGTCTAAGAAATGTGGAAAGAAAACAGAAAATAATGCAGAAAACAGTGACAGTGATATCCCGAAGACACAGTCGTTTGCTGCACTAATTTCACGACTTTGCCAAGGACCGTCTGTTACTAGAGATTATCTTTTGTAGAAACAACAACGATTGCCAGGGATTTTCTCTGGCCTTTTGATAGGCTGCACATGTATCCTGTGGACTGACAAGGCAAATTGTCAGTTAACACAGCCTCCCAACTTTTATGTTTCCCCTGTAATTTCAACTGAATGCAGTTTCCCTCTCCATGCGCACGCTTCTTGAAAACTGTTTTTTCAGCTTTAAATCAGTTTCCGCCTCAAAGGTGGTAAATGCAGTTTTCAGAAGCCATCTAGAAGTAGTTTAGAAACCTATGTTTAGCTTATGCAAGCGGACGTGATGTTCATTCTGCTTCTTGTGCCCACTCACAGCGTTTACTAACCTTGAGTTTGAATTCGATTGTTGCACTGTAGCCAGTTTTCTCACAGGTGATATTGACTGTTCCTCCAAGCTCTAAGGTCATTGTTCCATAAAGAATTCCTGCAAGAGAGAAAAAAAAACAAAGCAAAAACACCAGCTAAAACGAATGTTTTTAACTGAACAAAACAAAACCTCTAAGTTACTTGGGTACAATTCCTAGAGTAAACATGCTTGTGCCAGAGGAAAAATTGTATTTTCAGATGACCTTTCCTAATGATAATCATGATCTTTCTGCCAAATCAGATAACCCAAACAGAAACAAAAAGATCTAAGTGAATTACAAATAAGCAGGAAAAACAGTTTATGAAGACATATCTTTGGCAGCGTATGCTGCTGGCTCTAGCAAGGGTGATGTTTAGTCTTATTAGAGATGATTGGAGGAGGGAAGCTTCTGAGGTTAAAACACGAAAATAATCTGTGACAAAGACAGCAAAGAAAAACGTCACTCAAAAAGAAGCAGTATGTATAGTCAGGCCACAGGTGAAGACACTCATGGACAACCAATATACGACAACTCTGATCACTCCCTAAAGACTTTTGAAAGCACAAGGGTGACAATGCTAAGTAAACTTTCTTTCCCATGATTACTGTCTTTCCCCCTGCAATCCAGTGTTTGAATCCCTGAATGTATTTTACATACACTGGATGCGTGTGCAAATATGCCTTCCCTGCATATTCTTCTACCTTTCTCCCTGTCAGCTTTATTAGTAACACTAATTCTCCTTCTTCCTGTTTGACTTGAATGTATGTGTATATGTTATGTGCTGTAATTGTTAAGTATTACTTTTGTCATCAAAGTTATAAAAAAAATACAACACAATATTAAAAACATTAAAAAAATGGAAAGAGAAAGGTCTAAACTCATGTCAAATTACCTATTTCTGCTAATTGATCTTCATACATCTCAAAGGAAGAAAGTATTATATTTGGTGACTTTACAGTCAGGCTTCTGGAAGAGAATTCTAACTATTCTGAAAGGGAATTCTGGAGTATATGGGTAGACAATATTCAGTAAATCACAGCTTAAAAATGAGCAATTCTGCAACCTATTTTGTGCTATTACTCACCTTCCAAAGAGCTTTACAAAGCACTGACCCATTTCCCATAGTGAAACTAAAGACAAATGTCCATGATTTACAATCAAATCACACTATGGTGTAGATACTACATTGCCTTTGATGTTTACAAGAGGAAAATATTGGAAAAGCTCAAAACTGCTCTAAAAAAAGGCAACTCAAACAGTAAATTAATGTCATGTAGTGACAGATAACTATATATATATGCTCTTACTATCTCTTACTATTTATGAAAAAAATCTTTTTCTGTGTCAAAGATTAAAACATGGCTTAAACAACAGATGTATTTTTCTCCTGATAAAATATATGGAAGCCTAGAGCCACCAATGTTGCCAATATTCAGAACACTTTTCTCAGATGACAAGCTTGAATCCAACACAGTACATTATTTAGAATAATGAACTATTTAGAATAACAAACTTATTTTCTCATAACTTTGCCATCTACAGAATGAAAAAAAAGCCACTACCTTTACAATGGGCATATGGCATTGTCATTACATAATCTTCTCCCCTATTTAGAAATGTTAGCCGTCCTTCTCCGTCTAGTATGGCAGATAATGAATTCCCTGAAATTCAAAGACAGACTGTCACATTTCTCACCCTGCAAGACAACAGTCAACATTCCCTAATAACTAAGCAATACAATTAAGAACATCAGTATATTTAGCACTGCAACCTATCCTGACTAGTGAAGCCACTATAACGCACGGTGTCTCCGATTAAAAATTAAAACACTACGAAAATAGAAATTAGAATTCTGAAGACCAATAGCGAAAGCTTTGTAAGGAAAGGACAATACAACAACCAAAACACTGCCTTGTCTAAACAGCCTTCTTTCACCCACAAAACACAGCTCACGTGCAGCAATTTTACAGCCCTCAATAAACATACAATCAAAAAACCTGCATTATTTACCATAGAATTTTGATTTGGCCAGAATGCTACCACTAAGGCAAAAACCATCCTTGCGGTTGCTAACATAGAAGGCAGATATTGGAGGATGATGTGACACCTGTTGGAAAAAAGCACGGAAACAAAAAAAAGAACAAGCAATATAGTAAACATAGTATAAGCCTTGAGCTAATAATGACAATGCAAAATTCAGGCTGCACATATTAGAATGCAGTTAACAGATGTGAAATTTGACTAAAATCTTTAGAGATAAAGATCAAGCAATTACCTACTGTATTTCAAGAATTAAGAAAATCAGCACTTGACTTGTCCCAGAGGAAGAGGGAACAGAAATATTGGAAACACCTTCCTCTCTCTCTCTTTAGGAAGGTACACTTAAAAGAGACATCTGTAAGAAAACTATGCTTACCAGGAGAGGTTTTAGGATACTATTCATACACTTCAATACACTTTCTGAAACTACCATAGGATTTAACTAGCAGAAATATACAATACATTTATTTTTCTTAAAAATATTTGTTCTAGTTATTGCAGCTACCTGTTCTGCAATATAAAAAGTCTTGCTGTTTGTCCTTGGATGAATCCACATGCAGCGGAAAGTCTCTCCAAGTATAGGATTGTACGGCTTTTTTAGTCCCTAAACAGGAGTTGAATAGAGAGTAACCATACTATGCATGTACACAAGTCACAAAACATTTTATCAGTCTATCACTGAAGATAAGACACACAGGAAAAAAAAATTATCATAATATATATGCTGAAGTACATGGTACTTGATTTCATCATTTGAATATTATGCTCAATTACTCTGCTCTTCATTCTAAGGAAATTATCATACATTCAATATATCCACTAAACTACTCTACACGTAAGGACACACAGAATATAAGGGGTTTTTTTTTCAGAATTATTACAGAACTTTTGTCTGAAGTTAGGTAATAAGTACTTTCTGACAATACTATTTCCCAACAACATGACTATGAAGGGTATTTAGTGCAAAGCTAAATGAAGTGGTGGAAACATTAGTCCTCCAATTTCAGACTGTTATCACTGAAGAATGGTAAATACATGTCTTGGGGTGACTCTATCATGTGTATCCCCTATCATGCTCTATGCCCAAAAAGTAATATTGTGCCTTTTCTGTGCCTTTAAACTGAGCTTGAAAAAAAAAAAACCAGACGAACTTTCCAAAGCAGCTTCTCAAGGACACAGAGATTACACTCCTCAGTTTCCTTTTTTCCCGAACCCTGTGGGGGGGGAAGAGTGGTTGCAACCTGGGTTTCTCTCACGGGCTATATTACTAGATTTTGGCCAAACCGGCACAATACAGAACGGGCTCAACTTTATCAAAAAATATTTAATTCAATTTCTACTCCAAGGGACAAATGCAATTGAATATAGCCTATTTTATGCATGGCTAGGGACCAAAAATTTCCATGATGTGTTTGTATAAGCAATGAAAACTTAACCTTGCTTTTTAAAAAAATGCATAACAATATAATTTAAAAAGAAAAACTTACTCCACCATATCCCTAAGCCCTCTAACTAGACACAATGACTAAAGACAAAATAATATGTGAAAGTATACCTTTGGCTTTTTGTAGAATCCTGACAAATACCACTTCACTACTTTTTTCATGCGGTTGTAAGCATTCTCTTCAAGAGCAGCTCTGTGAAACAGAAAACACAGATCAAGTATCAGTATTGCATCATTTATAACATGCTATCAATTATTGTGACACATCTTGAATCTATGAGCTGACTAAAACGGGTTTGTGATTTGCAGTACTGTAAAACTTTCAGCCTGACCTCACCAAATTTAAAGTTTTCAAATAATTGTCTGAAAATTGAAGTCAAACAAAAATGCCAGAAATGGTATTTCCATATTTGAGTCTGTTCTTTTTAACATTAAATTCTGTCCCACCCCCACTCAAGTTCTTCCATTTATAGGTTACTACTTTAGTATCTTTTTACTAGCAGCCTACTTACATGCAGAGCTCTGAGCTGAATAATATTTCAATTTACAGTCTTTAATTTATTAGCTACATTTGAGCAGGCAACTATGAATCTGGACAGAACTTAACACTGTATTAAAAAAATTAACTAGTATTAGTTTCTCATTTTAAATATGATTCTTTGAGAAAAAAAATTAAACTCATTTTCAGAAGTCTTTCAAGCAGTCTTCAGAAGCTAAAGCAGAAAGGCCTACAACACAATTGCTATTAAATCACTAAGAGGGGCCAGACTTCAAGATGTACCAAATGAGCTCTCAAGGCAGTTAGCTTTCAGAAAATGACAATATCTGACACTGTTACCCTATTTAATTTTAGAAATAGTACGAATGAAAACCAGAGATAGGATTGACTTACTCAGACAGAAAGTCTGCATGGTAGTAGTAATCAGACAGCTTGTCCAGGAACGAGCGAGGTTCCAAAATAAACGTAGGCAGTACAACCTTGGACAAGTCCATTCCTGGCCGGACTTGCTTCAGTAGTGTCCAGATCAAACTTTTGTTTTCTTCGGACACTTCTTCTGTCTGAGCAGCCTCCCCTGCCTAGGATGAACCAAAAAACTGCTTACAGAAAGGAGAAAGGAAAGAATCCTCCAGAAGACAGGTCAAATATTCTAAGGTTGCAGTGAGAATGGGAAATGGATACTTAAAATAAAGCACTCTGAGATGCTGAAGCAACTATGGAAGTTAGATCAAGTTTCTATAAATACACTTATGATACATCTTTAATGAAATATGATAGATATACTATTCAGCATTAAAAACTGCATTTATTTTCATCATTCCTAGGCTGGAAAAATTTGAGGTAGAATGTCATTCAGAAATCCTCCCTTAGTCCTCTCCTAGGCATCAAGTGCATTACTCTCTTCTCAAATGCAGGACTTATACACCAAAGGGCTGTTCATTCTACCAGCTTTTCCCAACCATGAAAGCTGACGTATTTATGCTTTTCACTGCCTTGGATCAGTCAGCAGCATCAGTGGTTTTCCTTAAAAAAAGTACATGACTCAGGGGTAACTGAGCAAAACCAGCAGCCACACTCCAATATGCTCCTTTCTGTCCAAGAAGAGGGTAGATATTATCCCATATAGATTTTGAAATCAAGAGCAGTGGTTGTAGGAAAAGCAAGGAAAGGCATCCCCTTTTCCAGAACAGTTCTAAAATGCATACTCAAAAATTTGTCACTTAAAACTCCTCAGCTTTTCCTAAAATACTGCTTGCAGTAGACATGGTACTAGAAAGCAATAAAGCATAAGGTATTCAAGTTCCATGAGTATAAAAAAAATTCTCATAGCCATTTCTCTTAAGGAGAAAGAGGGGATTTGTGAAAAAGCTTATTTCGATTTCTGTTACCAGGTTTTTTGGTTTATAAATTCCTGTCATATTTGCCTGTATAGGCAAATACATAAAACAACCTGCAGGAGTGGAATAACAATTCTGGGGCATCATTAGAATGCAAGGTGACATCAGAAACACAGCAAGCCTTCCACTAAATTCTGCAGACTCTACAGCTGCTTAACTTCTCTCTTGCAGGAGAAAAAACGAAGTGTCAGGCTGCATTCCAACCTTCAACTTGAAGATTTTTACTTGAAGAAAAAACTAGGACTAAGTTAATAAAACCCAAAAAGAAGTAACAACAAAAGAACAAGTAGTCATGATGAACTTCTGCTGCAGGTGGCCCTTTCTGTACCTTCTGTCTGAGCAATATGCCAGGTAATTTCATTGTCTGTTAAAATCTCATACATTAGCACAAGAGTGGCAAAGCAGAGCAGAATATGGGTGAACAGAACCTTTTCTATACTTTATTGCTGAAAATATGAAAGTCAATCCTCTAAGTCAGCTTTCAAGTGTAGTCTGACCCCTAAAATATCAGCTTACTAGTCGAAGAAGCTGCTTGCTCAGCACATCAACAGCACTTTTACCTCCCCAAGTTCTTCATGACTCTGTTCTACATAAGTAGTTTCCTTGATATCAACTGGTTCTGGATCAATGTAAGAATCATCCTGTCGCTCCGATGTGTCACTATCGCTTTCTTCACTTTTCCCCAATCCATCGTTATCAGATTCCTCGTGGTCATGGTCATTTTCCTTATCAGACTTGTCAGAGTACGTATCTTGATCTTTAAAGTGATGCCTTTCAATTTCACTGTCATTTAACCTATTAAAAACAAAGGCTAAATGAATCTTCAACTTTACACAATCATTTCATTGTTTCCAAACCAGGATCTTAATAAAATACACACCAAAATTGCCAGTATCAAGCCTGACGTGGCAGCAGTGTCAAACTAGCCTTGCTGGAAACATATAGGATGTATGCTTTTCTCACTGAACTGTCAAATGACACTGATGAGCCTGATCAACCACCTCTCTAGGAAGCCTGTTCCAGTGTCTTGACCACGCTCTAGGTAAAAAAATGCTCCCTTATGTCCAGTCTAGACCTCTTCTGATGCAACTTTAAGCCATTCCCATGCTTCTGTATCAGGCAGAAGAGTTCAGCACCTCCCTTTCCAGTTGCCCTCCTCAGAAAGCTGTAAGAGAGCTGTAAGTTTGCTTCTCAGCCTCCTTTTCTCAAAACTAGACAAACTGAAAGTTCTCAGTCCCTCCTCACAGGACATGCCTTCCAGCCCTTTAATAAGATTTGTTGGTCCTCCTCAGAACATAGTCAAGAACCTTCATAAACTTTCTAAATTTCAGGGCCCAGAACTGCACAGATCCCTCAAGGTGAGGCCACGTGAATGTTGAATACAGTGGCATAATCACCTCTCATGACCACCTGGTTAATGTCTGTCTAATGCACCCCAGGATGGCGTTTGCCCTCTTGCCTGCCAGGGGTCACTGCTGATCCATGTTGACCTCGCTGTCAGCCAGCACCCCCTGGCCCCCTTCCACTGCCCCTCGTCTAGCCCTGCAGCTGCCTCTGCCCAACAGTCACCTCAGGCCACCGTGAGGGCAGGGCTGCTCCCCAGCCACTCCTCTCCCCATTTATTCTTGTGCCTGGCATTATCCTGCCCTAGGTGCAGAATCAGGCATCTGGACTTCTTTAATTCCATGCCATTGATGACTGCCTAACTCCCTAACCTATGCAGATCCCTCTGCACGGCCTCTCATCGCTTGAGAGAGTCAGCAGCATCTCCCTGTTTGGTATTGTCAGCAAACTTGCTAAGAGTGCATTCAACTCCTACATCCAGATCACTGATAAAAACACCAAACAGAACAGACCCATGATCCCCAGGCCTTTCTTGTAAATCTGAATCCTGTTGGCTAGTTTCCAGTCAGTGGGGACCTCCTGAGACTCCCCAGACCCTTGGTAGACAATTGAGAGGCATCCTGCTGTAACATCCACTAGCTCCTCCACTACTCTGTGATGAATCCCATTGGACCACATGGACTTAAAAAACAGTCAGCTGATACAACTGGTCTCTTACAATTTCAGTGTCCACAAATGGAAAGTCACTGATCCTGCACTCATGGGCCTCCAATTGAAGGGGATCAGGCAGCCCAAGGTCTACTAGTAGTATTAATGACTGAGGCAAAAAAGAAGTATTAAACATGCCTGCTTTTTCTTCATCCCTATTTTTCAGGTGACCATCTTCAACAAGTATCTTGCTATTATAACCTACTTAAAAAGCTCTCTCTCATTGAACCTAAATTGCTTTCACCTTTCTTCTCCCTCTTCTGTCAACCCAATTAAAGCCAGATCTGCCAGCTTTGTTCCTTAGACAGTTAAGCACACTGAATACCCTCAGAATATGCTATATCAAAAGATGTACTTAATTAAAGTATTAAGTAATTAAAGTCTTAATTAGACTTAACATCTGTAGCTAATTGCTGTGATTGTAATCTGGGACAGTGGTTGATATTAAACAACTATTCCAGAGTACAGATCTCCAGCTGAACTGTACACAGCAGTCATACTGTTTCTGTGAGATAAAAGAAGGAGCAAAACTGCAGCTGAGCCAAGCTTGGTCATCTGGATAGGGCCTTGAATTGTTGCAGAGGGCAAGAATTCGCCTTTTTTGTGCTTTTCTCAGACCATCTATGCATTGCATAAAAAGAATTGCATTTCTCCAGTCCAGGTCTCTCTCTGGGAGAGCATACTCTCAAACAGCAGTACAAAATTCCTGCCTACCCAGAAAAGACAAATGGACAGCTAAACCTTCACCTGAAAGTGTATTGAATTGGTGGAAGATTACTGAGGTGGATGCCTGAGAGGAGGCTGTGAACCCATGGGAGGCCCGTGCTGGAGCAGGCTCCTGGCAGGGACCTGCAGACCTGCTGGGAGAGGAACCCACGCTGGAGCAGTGTCCTGGTAGGACTTTTGACCCTATGGGAGACCCATTCTGCAGCAGGCTGTGCCCAAAGAACTGCCCCCTGTGCAAGAGTGACCCATGTGGCAGCAGTTCGTGGAGAACTGTTGCCCATGGGATGGAGTCATGCTGGAGAAGTTCATAGAACTATCTCCTGTGGGAGGGACCCCCAAGGTGGACTCCTCTCCCTGAGCAGCAGCTGCAAACCCCCATTCCCTGTCTGCCTCTGAGGAAGGAGGCAGAGCTGGGAAGGAGGGAGCGGTGGGGCACAGGCGTTTTTTAAGGTCTTATTTTACTTCTCATTATTCTGCTCTGATTTTGTTAGTAATAAATCCAATTAATATCTCTAACTCAAGCTTGTTTTGCCCATGATGGTAATTAGTGAGTGACCTCTCCTGGTCCTTATGTGAACTCATGAGCCCTTCATTAAATTTTCTTTCCCTATCCAGCTGCACAGGGTAGTGAGACAGAGGCTTTGGTGGGTGCCTGGCCTCCAGCCACAGTTAACCCGCTACAACCATGCATTCACTACACTTAATAATTTATTTCCACAAAAGCTTATGCTCACAAAAACCTGGCTGAAAGTATTTATTGAAATAATCAGGGAGTAACTCAAGGGCACTCACACATTAGAGATACCAAGTGATATCAGACAATTTTAACTTTTATGCATTTAATCATAAGGTGACTGAATTATTATTCATCCATCTGATCATTCATGCTGAAACCATTTAAATAAAGAAAGGATTATTCATTTCTTTAACTAAAGAACAGCGACTTAAATCCACATCTACCAACTTTTGTCACGTGTACTAAGCTTCTGATTTTCCTTGTTAGCTGAAGCTAACAAGAGACACCAACTTAAAATTTTAATTTTTTCTATTTTGAACAGTTTAGCTGAGTACTTAAACTTACTGATGTGATACTCCAATTTCCTTGGGACAAACTTTCCTCCGGATCCACTTTGCTTAAAAAAGACTTTCATTTCATGTGCAGAGTATAAATACACAGTGCAAACAAGGCATATAAAGAGAACTCAGGAGCAAAATAAACTGCAGCCTTAGCCTCCCTGTGGCAAAATTATCACTACAAGGTTCTGCCAAAAAGCTATCAGGTTTAGCAATTAATTCACTTACGGTAAGTTTTCTCCACTGTGCAGGTTGTTAGCACGAAGCAGACCATAGAAAGAGACATGAGTACTGTCTGCTGAGGAGTTCAAATCGTGTTCTTTACCTTCCCTAATCATTGTACGTTTAAGCAGACTTGAACATTTCAGTGCCAGCTCCAAAGCATCCATCCAACACCTGCCTAAAGACAAATTTAGTATTAGACTAAAAATTAAGGATTTAACAGAACTGTATCACTTTCATTTCCTAACTGGGAAAATTAGTCCTTTGGGCCTGCTCACATTGCCTTTGAAGATATACTTGAGAGCTGTTCCATGTTACATGCATTGGATTTTATGATCTGGTGGGGACGTAAAAACAACGCACAACTACCCAGTTTCGGTAGGGGATGCTTCAGGGCAGGACAAGCAAGGTAAATCATGATTTTGTTAGAGCATATTCCAGCATTTCTTCCTTAATGCAACTCTGGTTCCACCCAGGCCATGACTGTGGAATGCTTCCAAAGTCGCCTGCAGCCCTGGTCTAGTTCTGAAGACTAAGTAACTGCATCATTTGGCAAAATTTGCCCAAGTAATATAATAACAGTGTGGAAAAAGAGCTATAATGATAGCATATAAATAACATTTCAAAAGATAAAAAGCAGATATTCTAATTTTCTTTGGCAAAAAGTAACTGAACAAATTTGTATATTCTTTCCACTTCTTCTTTTCCATCTATCTAATCCATTTCTCAGTATAGAAGGCAAAGAGAGTCCTATTTTTAAAGTCTGCAGAGGTATGCTTAATTAACCAGTAGATGAAAAGCACCTGCTAGAAAGGCTACACAACAGTCTTAATTTTTTTTCACATTGTAACTTCAGAAGGTAGTTGCACTGATCACCACCTTCCCAGTGAAGGGTGTTACAAAACTACATTTTGAAGGAATTTTTACTACTAGAACTCTGTGCAACTGCTGCACTTAACACAGAAATGCTTTAATAAGAATACATCCTTATTAGCACTTCACAAAGGCACTAGCTTGATATTTAGACATACATTAATATAGCTAAAATCACAGATAACCCTTTCCCCCTCCTCTACCCAGTCAACAAAAGGCAAGTGCAAGGAGTTCAATAACATTTCCTTCAGGTCAATATTCTCCTTTAATATCCATGAAAAAGAACCAACATAATTGAATGCTCTAAATTAAAGGAGAACCTTAACAACAATTAAACTGCAATCAAAGTGCTGTAACAGACATGATAAAACAATTGAAACCATCTCTTTCTCATAGCTAACTGTTGTCACTGCTGAAAATCAAAGAAGTATCTATTTACCATCTGATTCTGAAGCGGCTCGGATGATCAAGTAACTGCTGGGCAATGGCAGCGTTATAGCACCAACTGCTTCACCTTTAGGACCCTTGAAATACACAAAACAAGAAACAGCATCAGATATTTTAATTCAGTTTTACAGTTTATCATTCAATGTAGTAAGAAGCTGACACACTGCAGGGCTATTTACTGTCACTCAGCAACATCTAATGAAGACATGAATGGAAAGATGGACAGCCCTCTTTCACTGGATTTCTTCTTTAAAGACTTCATTCTAAGTATAGAACCCAATTCAAGCCCACTTTTATAAAGACTGGTCTTTGGGATTCAAAAAAACTTTAGTTTAGTTGGGGTTTTTTGTTTTATTTTTGGTTTGGGTGGGAGTTTTTGTTGGGTTTTTTTTGTTCGGTTTGGTTTTTTGGTGTGTAAATCAGACTTGGCCAAAGTTTTACTTTCACTATGAAGTTCTTCACACTTCACATTAAAAAAAAAATCCAAAAGACCTTTCCATTTCTGTCAACCTTCATTTTGGAATAAAATCTTAAATAACCATTTTAAAGTCCCTTCCAAAAAGTTTACCTATGATAACTTTAAGATAATTGATAGGCAAAGAGGGCTGTATTAAACATACTTGAAGCTATCGCTGAAAGCTGGGTTAAGCCTGCCTAACTGATGAGTTAACATATTTTGATCTTTACTGATTTCCCCCAGAGAAGCCTAATGGAAAGCCAGTATAAGGCTTAGAAGAGGGAACTGGAAAGCCAGCAGAAGTTTTGAGCAAAAGCAGATAAAGGCAGATAATTTTAGAAGCAAGCAAATGAAACAGCCAGAACGTTTCTGAGGGCGAGAAGCGGGTAAAGGAGTAGTCTTGGTGGCACTTAAATACCAATACAGACAAGCTAGTGCTGGTGTAAATGATGTTCAGAAACTCCCGAGGAGTCCGTATAGAGTAACGGCAACTTGGTGTTAGAAACAAGATTCCAAACCTCAGTCTCCCCCGAGAGAGTGGAAAGGTGTGCCTACAAAAAGTCTTTGGTGAAGCAGCAACACTGGGATTAGGAGTTAGTGGGTACCAAGAACCAAGAGGGACAACCCCAGAGCATGATCACTCCTCACCACAAGGGCGGAAAGGCAGGGAAGAAGCCCAGTCTCACCAGAGGAGGGGAGAGCACTATGGTACCACACCAGGCAGGGGTGGGAGAGGTGCTGGGGGGCTGCCCGGAGGGGACCACGGCACCATGGGCACAACAGCACCGTGCAAAGGCCTCAGCTATCAGAAGTCCTTGAAACACTTGGGTCACAGGACACAGACTAAGGGCAGACTTCTGCTTATGAGATCTGCCCTTTGGGTTGATACTGTGGGCACTTTAGGGTACGCTACTTATTCTGTACCAAACAACTACAATTTAGAGATGCAGTGTGGTTTTGGTGTCTGGTTTTGCATTTTTTTTATGCAAGAAAGTTACACTTCCTGTTTTCACAATATATTGATTAAACCCAAGTGAGTAATTTTTAGCAAAGATTTAAGTAAGTTGACTTATTTTATATAACTGCTCATGCATCTTGATTTCCTCTAATTGGTTACTGTTCCAACAGCACTGGATACTTTTCTTTGGTATCACCCATTATGGTTTCAAAACCAATTTCCAATAGTTAGTGATCTGTACAAGAGGCACATTAGTTTCTGTTTGCTGGGTGACTTTACTTGGATTGTCTCTATTCCTGATGGAATGATGCTACAACTACTCCAAGCCAATGGTCAAGTTAAAAATTCCATTAGATTAAAAAAATTTTGAAGTTTACTTCTTACAGAATATTCATGCCAATAAAACTCAAATGCCACAAACATTCTTTCAGAGACAACAATGTAAACTGATAAGCAGTCATCCCTGACTAAACTGACTCAGAAAAAATTATTTGCATTAACTTTTCTGGTTATTAATTTCAGAAAACTTAAATGGTATCAGGACCAGGCACACAAGGAAGACAAAACAAGGTACAGTGCATCAGCTACCTCAGAGTGCAGGAGGAACATCAAAAACCACAGCAACAGGCTTAAGGGAGCACGTGAAGTGACTGGCCACAAACTACAGCAGAAGAGAATTTGCAGTCTGCCAGAAGGACATACCATGGCAAGTGTGTTCAAGAGAGAAAATCTCCTGCAGTACTTATACCTCTATACACGTTTTTTTTGCGATGCTATCTTTCTGCACTGACTGCAAACAAGGCTCATTTTGCCTTGGGCTTGAGGTTCTTTCTGCTAAATCTACTCTAGATCGGTCAATTGCTATTACACTTACGCAAGTTTGCCTCATGATAATAAATCTGTAACCAGGACATTATGACTGACTAGGTAAACAAGGCAGAAAAGGGTTTCAAACTTAAAGGCCTTTCATCTAATGGAATCCAGTAATTCTCAACTGCAAATAGCCATACCAAAATGAACAAACGCCACTCCAGCTCTCAGCACATTTAGAATGGACAATATCAACTTGTTCAGGTTCAAAATTTGACCTACCTTAAAAAAGTAAAAATCTGGTAGGGCATGTCCTCTAAATTCTAAATATCTAGTTAAAAAAACAAACAAATCCATTTCTCATTGCCAAGCAATAAAGAAATATAAGACTGATTTGTGATCTTCTGCAGACAGGCCACCACTTTGCAATGTATGTATACATATCATAAATAAAGCACATTAACATCAAACACTATAGCTTTGGAAAAGGATATGGAGTTTGTGTTCTGCAAATGTGAGATTACCACTAATTACTGAAAAGTCTGCCTAAGCAATAATAAAATAAAATTATTCAAAAGAAACTACAAGTGATTTGATCTAAGTTTGGCAAATTTAGATAACACTGATAAATGATCACAATTCAGAATGACCACAAGCATCAGGAATTATACTGCCTGACTTCCCTAAGAAAAAGATGACAAATTTAATACAGCGTATTCTACAAATGTGTCAGTACATCTATATCAATTTAAGATTTAGAAGATAAGATAGCTACTAATTGTGAGATTGTAAGAGGCATACCGCAGAGGGTATAATTAATTAATTAATGATAACAAGGGCCCTAATATTGTACAGTAATTTCATCTAAAGCAAGATGTTATTTCAGAAGGAAAATACGTTCACTTGTGCTGTGCTTCCACATCCCCTCTCCACATGTAAACACAAAACAAGGACTACAATAGTTTATCAGATTATAAACAATGAGTAAGAGCAAGCATTAAAGATCCTCACAAGATATTGAAATAAACCTTTGCTCTGCAGAACACTGTGCTTTTCAACACAGGTAAGAGCTGCTCACAATATTATGCCATGTATGACAAGGCAAACAGACATCAGAACAGAATGAAAATATTTATCTTCCTAACATCATAACAAGTTGCAATATAAGCTATTATTGCACAAGCAAGTAACCTGCATTTAGACTCTTACAAGCAAATTGAACTAAGGTGACATTTTATTACATGAACATAGAATTGGACACCAAGAAATGTTTTTAAAGAAACCCTTTCATTTTGGCAAATCTCACCTTAATTTCTCAGACTTGACTGAGATAAAATACAATGTTAAACACTCATTCCTTTCATTGATGTGATTGCCAGGGATGGCATTAACCTTTTTAATGGTAACCCTTTCCACACCACACTTCTGAACCTCTTTAAGTACACAGAGCAGCATAAATCAAATACTTTTTCCAATAAACAGGACTAGATGTTGAGGGCGTAAATTCAGAATAAACAAACCACTGAAGTTAAAACAGAAAACACAGTTCAGCTTTTCATTAAGGTTGTATTTATTCATAGCTGATTAATGCTAGTCATCCCTTAAGAACCATACATGCTACCACTAACCTTTGTAGCCCATATGGTCTGCTCCAAAGGATGAAAAAGTTTGAAACAAAAGCCATCTTTTTTAGAAGGCCTTTCGATGAGTTCACAAACATTCAGGAGGACTGTTCCTACCCACTGGTCATTTTTGGGAGTTTTGTAAAGAAGCAACACTCCTGGTTTCAGTACACACCACAGTTTGGTCCAGCTTTTCAAGGTACCACGAATCTAGAAGATAAATAATTACAGCTGTATCTCAGTGAAGTCTATACCAAAACCATCCCCCTTAACAAAATTAAAATTGAAATTTATTAGCTTTTAGTTCAAAGCGAAGTTTATCAGGTCTTTCAAAAGTTTACCCAGGTTTATTAAAGAATAAATATGAAGGTATGCTTGCTCTTCTGTCTTGATGAATACTCAGTTCTACAAATGGGTATGCATGCATCCAGATATGGGAAGTTTGACAATTCATCTGAAATTTAATGGATTTTTCTATTTGAAATACATTTTATCACTAGCATGAGGACAGGATAATCTTTGGAAACAAAGCTCCTCTGAACACAGGTCAGACATCTGATAATAAAAACAAGATATTAACAAAATAACTCATATATTTGAATTTCTTGGATAAAACCTTTTACAACAGCTGTTAGCTTCAACCTGTATGTGAATTAAAAGAACCCTTCAATTCCCTGAATTTCCACATCTCATCAGACTGCTTGCACCAATTCTGTAAACACTGAATTTTAATTGCTTCTGTGTCTGTAGAACTGAATGACAACTTGAGCTCTGAGCAGTGTTTTGGCCTGTTTACATCAATTTTTGCAAAAACTGGAGAAATTTTTTCCTGGCAAGTTATTTGTTTGGAGCAAACAATAAAAACAGGTTAAAGATCTTTTTCCTTGCACTATTAGTACAGAACTACTGTGCTATTCCTATCCAAAGAATATATTTACAAATGTAAGGAACATGTAGAAATGTATAAACTGTACTACTTTTGATAACATGGACTGCTATCTTTGAGATAGCAGTACCAGCTAGTTCTTAAGAGAGGAAAGGAAAATTACCAGAAATACACGAAGAAACTTGCATTCAAATACCTGACTGAATCATTTTTGCTGTTGTTACGTATGTAACAGAGCTGCACTTCAAAGCGTAAAAGAAGGACAAAATGAGAATTGCAAATCCAACTCATCCCAAGGTGATGGCTGTAAACACAAGATGCATGTGACTAGGGTGAGTGCAGTAAGTGGGAGCTACATCCCTCTATTAGTCCCCTAGGATTCGAGCACAGAGACCTTGGGATGCAATTAGCGGCTGCTGTGCCTGTAGAAAAACATTAACAGCAAGTAAAAGATTGAGCCTTTTCTGTTCTGGCCAGAAAGCAGCAAGCAACTAACTGCTCCATCTTCAACTCAGGTTTCACACTTGGATTCTGACCTTCAACCAGTCAGCCATAACAATAACTGAGGGGTCCGTGATCGTGCTAAGTAATTCTTTCGTGGCTCTCTTCTTTTCTTCTCTGTAGTTCTTCTTTTGAACCTGCAAATAAATGAATATATTTTAAAACTAAAAAAATAAATTAAAATATTTACAGTGTCATGGCCATAAGCCAGTTACCAGCACAAAAAGGCATTGACCAATATAAGACAAGGAAAAACCTGCTAAATTCAATTCGCAGTACAGATATAGAAAAATAGCTTTAAAATAGAGTATTTGACTTCAAAGTGTAAACAATTACTTCAAGAGCAGCTATGACATAGCCAATTTCAGATTCTTCTGCAATTTTCTTTTAAAACTGAGCACTTTGAAACTCCTGTTAGAATCAAAGGGGAGGAAAAAACCCATGAAACCAACCCCCTCCTCTCTTCCTTTCCTGCTGTAAAGTACAAAACCAAAAGTAGACTAGGTTCCAATTTACAGGCACATTAACTGATCTGTGGTCTTTACCCACCAGTTATGTTCCCTCCCCAGAAGAAATCTGCAGCAATGTATCTCCCTCATTTAAAGCCAAATAATTTTACATTTCTGCTGAAATGGTATCTGCCAAACAGTGAAGTTTGGTCTTGCTACAACACAGGGGGAAGAAGGTAATAGAAATGCACTCAAATTGCAATACTGATAATTCCATTTGTCATTTCACTGCATGTAGATGTCCTGAGATCCCTGCCAGTCTGAATTAACCTATAATCTTCTGCGTTATTCTACAATATTGTGCCATCTTAAAGACTGCACTATAGAAGCCATTATTCAAGTAAAAATACAGTAAAATTTGAAGAGACTCAACAGCACAACTTCTCACAATACTTAAATATTCTGTAAGTCTCATCGTTATTTGGCATTTTTGTCTTCTCATTAGAGAATAAGGTAAAACTACGTGAATGCATTTATAGTCCACGAGGAGTTATTAATTCACCTTGAGAGATTCTTTTTTTGTAAGTTTGCTTGAAGATTGAGAGATGTCCTTCTCAGAGCCATTGAAAAGCTTGGATTCAGACTGAAATTCACAACACACATAATAAACAAATGACAATGATAGATACAAGAGTATATTACCGATGCTGGCACTTTAGAAAGTGTTTAAAGTGCAATTAGGTCTGTAAGGTTCCCATTCCCTCTCACTTCTCTACTGCTTCCCCCCTTAAACAACCCCAAACAAACCAACAAACCACAACTTGTAACATGAGGTGTTCACCACCTATTCATGGAGTCTCTTCTCATAAGAGTTTTATGGGAAAGAAGTCTGAGATTCCTTCAGAAGCAGCTGACCTCTACACAGTAAGTATTTAGCTCGTGCAGACTGTTACTAGACAGAGAGTGCTTGAATAGTTAGGCATTATTTTAGCAGAAAGAGAATGTTTTAGGAGAATCCAGGTGTTTTAACACAGGAGTCATTCCCAGGATATATGAATCAGAATATAGAATCAGCTGTCTTCATCCACAACTTGGCAGTTTGTCCAAATGGATTGCTATAGCGGCACTTACCCTGTGACTCATGAAGGAAAACACAGCCTCTTCAGTCTAGGATTCAGTGCTCTATAAATCATCAGAGTAGAACTGCCCACTAATGGCACTCGTTCTGCTCCTTGCTCCCTAACTCCACGCTCTGATTACTTTGCAAGTCATCTTCAAGAAGCTCACATCAGGCATCAGGCAGGACCGAGACCCAGGTTTTTCATGACACCCAAGTCTTGCTCATGCAGGACAATGAGCTGCCTCAGCACCACATGATCTTCCCCCCTGCCTCTCCCCCATGTCTTGTAAGGTTCAAAGTTTACTCCTAGGGTTTGTTGCCTACTAGTTCAAAGGGAACTCAATTCACCAAATAGTCACTTTAGGAACAGCATTCTTTAGGGAAAAGAAAAAAAAAGGGAAAAAGAGGAGTCAAAGGGGAGTTTATCAAAGAGTTTTCATATCATTCCTATTGGAGGTCAGAGAACATTGAGGAGGTATCCACTATATACAAACTTCAGATAAATTACAAAGAGTTGGGTTTTTTTGTAGACTGAAACATAAACCTGGTGGATACAAACTTCTCGCACTGTCAAAAAAAAAAAATCAGTGTAACATTCTAAACTGTGTATTCAATTCAAATTCAAGGACATTTTATCAAAACTGACCCTCAAGATGTTCCACATTTCAAATCTCAACCTACAGAGCAAAGTCTATTCACTGAACTTGTATTTTGGAATACTATAATGACAGTCAAAAAATATGCAAGCTTTGAGGAAAAGTTACTGCAATAATAAAAACAGTGCACTTGAGCACTCTCAACTTACAAGCTGCTCAAACAAAAGAAGCAAAACGTAAAGATTCACAAGCTGTACAGAACAATTTAACCTGGATTCTACTTCATATCTTTAATTCAGAACTAAGACTTTACAGGAGTCTACTTAGCTACTGTAAAAAAGATATGTGCAGTAACTGGCAAAAAGTAATTTTTGCTCAAATTTGTTTTAATGATAAGTAAATTTTCTTTAACTTCTGTATCTGTCTTGGAAAAATGAAGGAAACCTCTATTTTACAATAAAGGTATGTTCTTGACACTCAAAATTTAACTTTAAGATGAGCATACAACTTGAAATTAAATTCCTCTCTCTAGAATTTAAAGGAAATACAGTACTGTAAATATAATAACAGAAAAGGGGAAAAATGCTTATCACTGTCACATAAGAGGTAATGAACTCATTATGCAAGCTATTCCTGAGCAACTTAAGCAAAACATTCATAAATATTCTAGTTGCTCACTAACAAAAGCTAAGGCAATCTAAAGGTCGTGCATATAAAAGCCCCAAACCAGTAAGTTTCACAGGCTACAAAAACTCATTTTCTCATTGTCTCAGTTTTAAAGCTCACTAACATGACACTGAGTAAAGGTCTAGATTTACCTGTTCAGTGTTTTGAGACTGGGCAGTGTATATTTTTAAGCCACTAACCTTTTCACTGTTATATCTACACATAGCGGATGGGATAAAAAATTTAGAAGAAAACATTTTAAGAGAACCTGATGTAACTCTCAGCAAAGTACATTCAGCACCAGATTCCAGGCAAGTCCCATCACTGTTTTTCCATTTTCTCTTAGGAAGAAGGGTTGCTATTTCACTTCCACTAGTATAATCAAGGCCCATATGCAGCAATTAAAAAAAAAAGGGTGAAGAAAAACATGTATTAGAAGAAGTAGGAATCTTGGCCTCATCTTCAATAGAAGGACACAAAAAAAGCAAGAGCAAAGAACAAAAAGACTTAAGATCCTGGAAAGACAAGAACCAAGAAAAATAAATATAAGAGAGAGGGAGAAGGAACTGGATAGTCAAAGATAAATGATTCTTGAAAGTCTGGAATAAATCCAAGTCAGAAGAGATCATATTAACTTGATTTCTAAGTCAAACTGATTTTGAGGTTTCTGGATCAACATAAACATTTTGATCAGAAGAAAGCTGGATGGTAAAGTATACTTCCTTGATATCCTTGAAAAGTGAGGCTCTAGGATGCAGTAAAGCAAAAAGATACAAAGTTTTGTGATTCCAAGTCACGTGTAAGACACCAACAGTCTGAAATGTTCAGCTACACACCACAGAACTGCAGCATCAGCTGCAGAAACTAAATTGCTTATCCCATTGTAATTTCAATGACACCATTTAAGCCAGGAAATGCTACTATTATCTTTTAAGTCTCTTCATTTTCCTTCAATATCTTTGTAATGTTTCTCTTTACGGCTCTGATATATCAAATATCACAGAAAAATCTGTGTCAAGACCTCGAGTGCCAACCGTAGCTCCAAGGGGTGTGGCTGCCTGTGCTCAGGACAGAGTGCTGTGGGAACAGCTGTGCGCAAAAGCAGCGAAAAGCAGGAATTTCCCCCTTTCCCCTGGGAGCTAGCTGTGCTCAAGATCAGGTCCTCACCTTCCAGAGCAACCCACACCTGCTGCGCCCTGACAATCTGTTTAGTGTTTGCTACCATGTCTGCCTCTGTAAAAAGACAGTGGACATCCTAGCAGAAAACAGAAAACCACACAGCTGGGTAAGTTAGAGCCTTTAAACTCTACGGCAAGGCAATTTAAAATCTATGGCAAGGCAACATCCCACTCCAAGACAACAGCAAGACGACTCCATATTTAATTTTCACTACTTTGAACCACAGATTTGCACGTGATGTCATCCTGGGAACTATATGAAGACATTCCCTTTAATCTTTATCTATTGCTGAATCTAAAGAATAATCTTCAAGATTATCTACAACAGAAATACAGTTAAATACATTTGCCTTTAATTAAAAATGCTTAACTCCTTTACACACCAACATTTTTAAGCCTGGTGAAGAGGTTGTTTTCCTTACCTTGCTTTTTGACATAGAATATGCCACATCCTCTTTACTTTGTGATGCTTCGTCCTTCCCTTTGTCAAAACCTTAAAGAAAAAACAGCACTGTTGCAAATCATTTAAATTTATTAACAATTTACATGAGCTAGCCTTTGAAATAAATTTGCCAATGTGTTTAGCATTAAAAAGTACAAGTCAATTGGATTTTCACATAACATATACATACCAATCTGTCCCATCAGTTGAAAACATACCAGCTACTACAATATACACTAATTTAATACCCGCTAAGAGGCAAGAATAGTCCACTGTATTTGGAAAATGCTGCACCTGATCCAATAACCTGATGAATTGTAAATATAATGTGCCAGCTTCTGTCCTTTTATTTTCTCATTCTCCCCTTCCTGCATACATGCAGGCACAGAGAAGAATACTAAATAAAGTCTTTTTTTGTTTGTTCATTTCTGTAGCTAGATCATTGTTAAATACCACCTCCATGAAAGCAAATCTGATGAAATCACCAGTCAGGATTTTTTTGCAAGAAAATTGAAAAAGTTCCTTACATTAGCCTTGAATTTATACTTCCAACTTGACACTGAAGAAGCATAATTACAAGGCTTTATATTACAACAGTTATCAAAATCCCATGTTTTTCTTCTGTGACAAGCCCCACACTTCCCCAGCATCTAAAAAGCAAAGTAAATCAGTGTATGTGTGCAATGGAAAATAGGGACACAACTGGTATGGGTGCTGCCACACAGCTGCTATGTGCCACAGAACATAGACTGAGAACCTGGCACCCTCTCGTGGAAAAATCGCCTACTCTGCTTACAAGACACAACATCTCACTTGCTGATCCATTTTATTTGAAGAGGGTGGAGGCAGCATAAAGCTTTTATAAACAGGAATAAAACAAGTTGCACAATGCATTTATCCGAGTAAGTTAGCATGCCATCATTTACTCGCCCTTCAGAGAGAAGGCAGATTAAACCATGAAGTCATACATGGATTTCAGAACAGGCCAGGCAGCTGAGAAGCCTGGCACGAGGGTGTCTGAGAGCTGTGCCCACGAGAGGGCACTGCACCAGCAAGGACACTCTGCACCCACGGACACAGCACCAGCAGGGACACCCTGTACCCAGGGACACAGCACCAGACACTGCATCAGCAGGACACGCTGCACCCATGGACACCACCAGTGCTTCAGAGTGTCCCTCTGGGCATGGTCCTGACTTTGAAACAGAAGTTGGTATTCTGATCCCAAAATGAGAAGACTTACCAGGGAAACTCCTTGATTTCATGTTCTTCAGGGGAATGTGTGTATGTATGGGGAAACTATGAGCTTTGAAAGAATTTCTAACTTTCTGTAGCAGTGTTGGGTAGTTTGTCCACTGTAGGATTTTTTTTTTTCTAATTATTATCTTCACCCTTCCATAACTTATGCTACCTAGAAACTCTAAGACAGAACTGATTCATTTGTCACAATTACACATCTTGGGAAGATTCATGGACTTAAAGAGGCATTAGGTTGATCTCCAGGTTACAGGAGAAATAATCTTGAGATTCCTCTTGGTTTTGGTCTGGTAATCAGTCTTTTTCAGTCTTTTTCTCCCTTTGTATTTATTACTTTTGTGCAGATATTCTTTCTTAGACCAGATTTTAAAAAATTATATACTGCAGCACAATATCTCATTTTATGTTCACAGAAAGGAAGCCCTACATGCCTTTACAAACAACTTTTACACATCTTCATAGAAGCCCCACCTGGGCATAGTTCACTAAATCCTTCATTTTGAAATTTTTCCAACACATCTGCAATAGGTTTGTTCAGCTAATGAAAACCTATAATGCAGAAGACCATTTAAAAACAAGGAAGAAGTACCTTGACAGGAAGAAGATTTATAGTACCAGGGAATCCACAAAAAATCCAGACACCATTAGCAACATTTCCTATATAATACCAAATGCAAAAGCACATTTTCTACAGCACTAGTTATCAGGCATGAAACAAAACAAAGGTTGTTTAAAGCCTCAGAGGCACGACTTGCCTTAGTTCACTGAGAAGTTACTGGATTCAATAACAGTCTTACGCAGTCACACACCAGAACCATAGTAGAGGCTTTCTCCTCATCCAGTACCCAAAGAAATTCCTCAAAAGGAATCAAGTCCCACTAAAAATGCAATGCAGGCATTTTCTAATGACTTTCCCATTTTTGTTTATTTAATGGCACATACAGACTTAGTGAGGGGAATCAGCAACGAAGTGCTAAGTCAGGATTGTTCTTACAGAAGAGAAGCTATAATTCAAAGCTTGCTTTCTAAAGCACAACAATTTTAAGGACTTTACACACCCTTATCTAACAGACATACATTTTTTATTTTCACAAACAAGCTTTGCATCAGTATCACCAAGAAGAACTGAAACCAGAAAGAACAATTCTGTCCCAGAGAACTGGACATGAAGACCAAAGTTCAGCGGCATTTCGACGAATTTCAGCTCCTTGCTTTCAGTGTCTTGAGCTGGAGAGGTGTGCATGCCAGGTGATTCATGAACATACCATCACACCAACTGTTCCCTCCGTCATCCACATGCACAGAAAAGGGCTCTCTCGGGTTCATCAGCAAAGCCAAGTCAGGGTGCTGCACCTGCTGGAACACCTTGCACTGCCCCATCTCGGTCTGTGAGGAAACCCAGTCATCCAGCCTTGCATCCCCCACCATCCTACTTGTAACCTCCCTCTCTCTAGAGGGAAAAGCTCACAATACAGACAGCTGTTTGGAGCAGAGACAGCCAGGCCACAGAAGGCTAGAAGCAGGGCGTAATATAAATAAAGTGTTTCAAGTTTTTCAATGTTTATCAGCAGTGGTTTTGGGCTTAATATTTTAGCTTACTTGTTCTTTCCCATCTTGTAAATCAATCAGCAGCTCTTTAATGAAATAACCCAAGCTCACATTTCATAATGTAGAAATTCAGGTGTTGAAGACAGTCTCTTTCTGTAATTTCCTATCTATTGAATCCTTCGAATTTGTGTATCATTTTCTATCTGCAATCCTGAAAGTAATCTTTAGAGCTAGCAGCGCCACTACTGTACTCTAAAGCAGTTTTGAGCATCAGCAACTGTGTTCAAAGCAACACCACATCTTAACAGACTTTCTCTCAGTGTGACCTTCCTTATCTTAACAGCACAGGTCCCATGGGCTCTGAAAGCTGATCCCAAAGCCAGTGCAGTCAGCCACAGTTTACGGTATGACCTTAGAAGCCAAGGGAAACTGTCCATTAGAGTGTTCCTACTGTGAGCACTCAAAATGTTCTTCCAAAACTTGCAGGTGAAAATCTACATTAAAATTCATTACAAGCTTTCAGACAGATACAAGAGCCTGACAGAGGAACTAGAACCATTGTATACAAGAGGTCGATGAAACACAGAAAGTCAAACAGTGCTGCTTTAGAGATTGAGCCAGATTATGTAGTCAATACCAAAAAAAAAAAATACTTCAAAACACTGTTGTTGACAAAAAATGAGGCTATGTACACTCTAAGATTAGAGACTATTTAGGATAAGACTGTGGCAGGGTACAGTTTCAAACAAAACTGTCTAGGTAATAGATTTCAATTTTCAAGCATAACATATATTCTTTAGAGTTGCACCCACAATCTGTCCTTTCAATCAGTTTTGAAGGAAGGGAAAAACCAAAACCAACCACAAACTCTTACATCTCAAATACTGATTTTGTGCCTCTCAGTTAATGCCATCTGCAATTATGATACATGAGAAAAATACATCAGAAAATAAACATGGTTACGTTTTAATGTCAGATCTACTTTATCCATAAAAGAAATAATTACTATCCACTGGAAGCTCTTTTTTTCAAACATACAGAAAAAACAGTAAAAAAGCAATGCAATGCAGGAAAAGATCACAAATAGCAATCCAAGCAACAATATTACTGACTTCCAAGTGAAAAGAAAGGAACAGCCTGATTTGATTACTGGTGTGCATGTGCAGTTTTGAGGAACAAATAATTGAGCTGGAAAATGTTTCTGGAAGAAGTATGAGCTGTACTTACTGGGAATTTCAATACTGGTGCTATATAATAAACACATCAGGAAAAAAAGGGAAAAAATCTTTTTAAAGAATTGAACACAGGCAATAATAGTCTTTTTAACTGACTGACTTTCAACAGCTTCTTGACAACCAGCTTTAAGACTACAATCCCATATTAACTAATTCAGATTCTTCCATGGACTTTAAAAGTGAAGTAATCAGAAAAGTAAGCAAAGTCCTTTTATGTGTTTTCTCACAGTTGTGTTTTCTTTTGTAAGCACCATATAAAATTAAAAAAACTAACCAAAGACTGTCGTCACTGTAACTATACATGAGTATCTTTTACACAGACAATTACTCTTTGCTTAAGCCAATCTGAAAGAGTACATAAAGAACGTCTATTAAGCATGTTAGGAGTGTTTAAATTCTTCAGAGATATATGGAAGATTTCAAAAGAAATCATTTTTTAATTCTATGTACACACTTGAATTTTTTCATTAAAAACCTCTCTCCATTTATTCTGTATTTTAAGTAGTCATTCATTGTCTGCTTATGAACAGTGATCAGCTTTAATTGCAGAACTCTATACAGAAAGGAAGCAAATACAAAATGAAATCCTTTTTTGCTTTCACTAATTACCAGCCTACATGTATTTATTTTAAAGGTGGGAAGCATCTGTCTAGTTGCCAATCTCATGCTTTCAAGCTTCGAGATCTTTTATTTCGTAAGCAGCTTGAATAAAACTCAGTGTTAGATTCTTGGTAGAAGGCTAATCATTTCCTGAAGCAGAGTGAAAGGAAACATTCCAGGATAAAACAAGCTTATTAAGACACGGTGTCTGCAGAGACCCCCTAATCGCCAGTCTGCGACCTCCCCCACTCTCTGCACCCAACTCTGCTCCAGGGCTTCAGAACCAGGGCTTATAAATGCAGTGAGCCATGCTGCAGGAGGCATGCAATAGAAAGTGAAAACTATTTTATTCCCCTCCTTTCCTTCCCCCCACAACATCCTGGCCCTGTGGGACTACACAATAAAGTGCATCTGTGCGCATGCACAAGACGAACCACACATCCAGAGCAATTCTGGAAAGAATGCACAATTTGTACTATGTCCCCTTTCAGGAATGGGTGACCTTGTAACACATTTTCAAGCACTGAGGCTTTCTGAAATAAATTGCTGAAATTCAGGTACCTACATCAGAAGTGCACATTATGAACAATGAAACTCTACAAATTCATTTCAATATCCCAGTACTGATTTTCAGGAAAAAACAAATCTGAGCAAAAGGAGACTGAAGCCCTTTCAGGGGTTGTAAGTCTTCAAAATCTTGCACTACAGAGTTTAGCAAGGCTATGTTTTAGCCCTCATTTCCTATCTTGTCATTTTATGTCAAATTGTTGATGATCAGCCTGCAGATTTTCCAGTAGTTACAGCTAAATTAAACCCTTCTGCTGTACCTTACAATTTTAAAGCAGATCCATTGTGTGTGTGTGTGGTGGGGGGGCAGGGGGGGCAGTGGAAAGCACAAGAGAAGAAGGCATTTATAAACCACATCACAGAACCTCAGTCCTAAAAGCCGAAACAACCAAAACATTCCAGTCAGTCTCAAATCCACCAATGCATTTTAAAGTGAGATTTGTGGCAGTGTAAAAGCTAACTCACTCGTTTGCCTGTCTGCAAATCTTGCCACTACAAAGAGCTGTTATCTAAATGCATACAAGCAATACTCTTTCCGATTTCTACCAACATCTCAGTACATTACTTTCATTCGAGCTTAAAAATTTGAGGTGGAAATTGTATTCGCTTCTGTACGTTTTAAGAAATGCAAGACCGAAACAAACCTGGTAAAGCAGGAGAGAGCTCGTTATATCCGCCAAATGAAGCATTCCGGACAAGCTTTCGGCCATCGGCTCTTGGAGAAAACACAGATGAAATCCCAGCACATGAAGAAAACCTACGTCGCACTGGACCTTCTTCCTTCATGAGTTAAGGTGTTTGTGTAAGGATTATGTTATCGGAAAGCTGGTTAGCGTAAGCTGCTTGGAACAAGAGTGTTGCGGTAGCAGCCTTTTACCTCACATTCTGATGAGTAAGATACAAAAGAGGAAAAAAAAGAAACAAACGAAGGGCGCACATGAAAAATGCAGTGAAGAGACAGAGGCTGCCAAATCAGCAGCAAGCCAAGCAACACTATACTCCTCTCATCAAGCCCTTAGGATGCTTAAAGTGGAATGGCTTTGCTTCAGCTTTTTTCTGGGAAACACACCACATCTCATTTTTTACCTCTCAGTTTTGGCCCTACTTATTTCTCAGCACACAAAAATGGTATTTACGTTTTAAGGATTCCTTAAATCAAGTTCCTGTTAGTCTTTCAAGTCCCAAATTTATATTGCACAAAGGACAACTCATGAGCTATGTGGCTTCCCTGTTTGATACTGTGGTACGCTATGGGAATCTGGAAACGGAGTCAATCATTTGCATTACGCAGCCAAGTCAAACTTTCCTGTTCAGGCACTCACCTAACTAGTTTTTGTCAACTGATTGCCATGGCCTCTACATCTTCACTTCTTATTTTTATTTAAAAGGTGAGGCAATTGCTTTTTCTTTTCAAAACTCTCCCAATATTTATATATACAAACCAGACTGACTCCTGGAAGAGCTGCCCTAAGTAATCTCCAGAAAAAAGGCTTTTTATTATTAATGCCCCAAATATTTTAGTCAATGAATAAAACACTCAAATGGACCAACTTAAAATTTAAACATAAAAAAGATTCCAGTAAATTGTGCTTCAAGACTAGAAGTCACCTGATCCAAACTCCTCCTGCTGGCAGCTACCAGAATAAAGTCAAATAATCTCTCCCTAACCTCCTTTATCCACTGCTGGTTACATCAGCAGCCTCTTTGCCACGATGACTAGTGTGCACAGCCACCCTCTTCCATATGTGGAACTTCTTTCTCATTTGGCGTTTCTCTGCTGGCCCTATTTCCCCATCACATCTTATGACTGACAAAACAGGTTTTGAAACCTTCTCTGCTAAAAAACAGGACAAGACGACACCAAGAATTGGCTTGAAAATATGAACTTGAGTTCTACCTTACTCCATACTAGAGGTCTCCTTTTCTTACGAAGTGAAACATATGCCATAAATTAAATCAATAGTAGTGTGAATGTGATTAATCCTCAAATAATATTGTTTACTCCATCCCCTTATACAAAGAAGTGTAGTTAACTTCCCAATATATGACAAGGTAAAAAGATGTATCAGAAAAAAATGTGAAGCATGGATAGCCATCAATAGAAACCATTATATGCTATATGAAAAACACAATTCACTTAAGCACAGGGAGTAGGAAAAACTGGATGAGCATCATGTATTCAAGCCTGTTTCCATTTACCCAATCCTGTGTCTCACACTTCTTTCAGCTGAAGCAGTCCTTGTCCAAATGTCCCAGAAGGAACAGAAAAAGCAGCTAATAAACTAAAAGAGTGGAATGGTGGGGCAATGAGGAGGAAATGAAAGGAGGGAGAACACTATCTTTTTTCTGTTTGGTTCGGTTTTGTTTTAATAAACACAGCTCCATATCACCTCTCCAAATCTGTCTTAACTACAAAACACAGCAAATATCTTGGTCCAAATCTATTCAGAATATGCGTTTTCTTTTTTTTTCTAATTAAAATCAAGAGAAAGCTGCAGTAGAACTCCTCTTACACACAGAAGGAACTGTATCCTCTCATTACAGACCTACCTTGCCCAGTTAATGGGGCTGTTATCTCCTCTTTCAGAGTAAGGGCTGTGACCCTGCCCAGAACGCTCTGCTGACACTGGTATCCGGCTTTTCCATGTCTTGTCCTGGAATCGCTGGGTCACACAGACTAACGGGGGGGCAGCTCCTCCATCAGACACCCGCACACCACTTGGTCTGCATTTGCCTCCAGCTGCTGGGCCCTGCTGACCATGCCTGCCAGCCCACCAGCTCGTTTCACAACTGAGTCTTCTCTGCCGCCTTATGTTCACGTTACTAAAAAGTGCCTACACTCCCAGGGGTTTCAGGAAACAACATAATCCTGAAGGCCTTTCCTTCACTTCTCTCCATGCCCTCGCAGGTCCCTTGACACTGCTCATGTAGCCAGACTGTAAACAGGAACAGATTAAAATAACCTCCTTCTCCTTTCTATGCCCTTTTCTCCATTTAGAACGGAAAGTGAACTCACTGGATAGATAAAATTAAGAATTTCAGTATGGGTAATATTACATTTCTCCTCTCTGAGGCTCTCTCCAGCCAAGCAAGCTGTTATCCAGATATTCTAAGCATCTTCCGCTTTAACTCAGCAACACAGGAGAGGCAGGCTCTGAGCCTTTTACCAAAATATGACTCTGTCTCACTACCACAACAGAGGAGGAAAAGAAAAAATCTAATTTAAGCTTCCTGCCTTATCTCCTCACTCCCTCCCCACCAAAGACCAAAAAACCCCATAAATCCTTTTTCTTCTTCTCTCCTTTCTGAAAATAAATTTAGACAGAAAAGGTCCATCTACTGATGAAATCAAACTTTGTGATCCTAGACAAACGTCCCAGGCAGCCTTCTAGCCTTTCGATACTAGTTTCCAGTGCTTTAATAATTTATATACTTAGAAAATGCACTCATACACAGCTTAGAAGTTTACACAGTTTCAGATACTCACAAATAGAAATACAGCCAAGTCCAACTGCGTAAGTCAGACAGGGCAGAAAAGCCTGCATAAACAGGAAAGTATCTGCACTTCTCCCTAAAGGCATCAGTGGCATGACACAGTGTGTCTGCACATGAATATAGGAGTTTTTTCATAAGAAAAGTTTAAGTCTAGTGCCTCCTATCATGACTAAGTATACAACTAAGAGTATGTCTAGTGATGCAAAGTAAAAAAAATAATTCTTTTCCCCTTACAGGGACCCAAGGAAAAGCCAAAATCTTCTTAAAACCAAACTCTGTGAAAGCTAGAGAGAAAAGGAGGAAGGAAAGGTTGGTGTAGTAGAGGAAGGCAGAGGCTTTTTAGACTTGCCCTGCAATTTTGAGAGTAATTTGCCCTGACATTTCAACATTGCTACCTTTTCCAGTAGAATTCTCCCCCCAATCCATGAAAAGGTCATAAATAATTCTCTACATGCAGTACAAACACACTCTTTGCAGCATGCAGAAAACAAAAAAGGAAAGCAGCTAGACTTTCATACCTATGAAGGTTTTATCCAACACCTGATTTTCGTATGTGGATTTGAAGTAAAAGTGGTTTTCTCCTATTTAATAGTATCAAAAGGGCATTAAAGATATACTTGCCTTCAGCACTGATTGATTCAGAAAAAAATTATACCTAAACCATGAGGCTACAGGTTAGAGAGTAGTTTAGAGAGGCAAATTTCCTTCACCAAATATTCTTCTGTTCTCTGGTATTTCCAAGTCCAGTACAGTTTAGCTGAAGAGTAATTCCACAGGCAAGCCTGAGAGTGGTGATGAATGACCACCAAGGCTTCCCGCGCACTGCTGGCAACTGTACTTGGCTGTACCTCCTCACTTGCTAACAACCTGCTCAGCTCCTCCCACACGGAGTAAATAGCCTTGCTCACTGCTAAGGTTTCAACACTGTCATCTCAGCGCTTATGGAATTCTCAAGGTCACAGCCCAGGTTCAAGTAGGCCAGTCCTGCAGAGACTGTTGTGGAGAAAGAGGACTTGCTTGAGATGTTTCACAGCAATCAGCCCTCCTGTGCCTTTTAAACCCAGTACCACGCTTTCATAAAGCTATAACCCACACAGAAAGGAGTATATGCAATTTACCCAAGCCACAAATACTGGGTGGAGTAGCATTTCAGAAACGGCAAGTTTTAATAAACACACAATGACTTACAGAGAGGAATGTGCCAGAGTATGCACTACAGTAAGAAAGCAGGAGGTCAGGATAATGTATTCAAGAGACTAACCACACACAGCAGAACTTAAAACATTTTACAAGAATTTCACTCTTACAACACAGACTAAGATCAGATTATTTAGGGCTCAAGCTCCTTCCTCCTACTGTGACCAGAGCCTCACTCATACCCCACTCAAAACAAGCATCACTAAAGCTACTCCAAGCAAGTTACACAGTTTTGTGGAACTGGGGCTTCACCTCCACACTCTGTCAAAAAACTAAAAAGTGACCCCCTGTGTCCTTGGGCTCAGGTCCCTTCAGCAGGACAGCAGACATTAATCCAATACCACCTAAGGAACAACCAGTGCTCATGGCTCCTACACACTGTTGATTACAAAATACTTCCTCCTCATCAAAAGCAAGGCAAGACAAATTAAAACACCTCCTAACAAAACAGCAAGAAAGACCAAGAGCCTCCAAGCATGAGGGCTTGCAAGGTTCTAGAAAGAATTCTTATGTGGAAGGAGAAAGCAAAAGGGTTAACATTTTTCTAAGACATTAAATGCATTTACTCTGCAGAGAAGGTGCCTTACTTCAGAAGTAACACTTACTGTTAATATGGAAGTATTAAAAAAAAGCTTTTTGGAGAGCCTCAAGTAGTTCCTTAACAGTTTCTTCTTTAGCAGTGAGACAATGAGACAGACTTATGGGAAGATGAAGTGAAGTAACAAAGCGTGATATGCTTAGTAATACATTGTTCTTACTGTGTCAAGATAATAAATTATTTAGCCTTTCTTCAGCTTCTCTCTTCAAAGAAAAGATATAGTAAAGGGAAACAGGAGACTGCACGAAGTTACTTCCATGACTAAATCTGTCTAGATGTAGATAGTAAACTTATAGGAAATGTGAAAAGCAAAACAGAAATCACTATTAAAGATTAAATATAACCCAACTATGCAGGAAACAGCTTGGTCTGGAACCAGATAGATTGGCAAGATTCTGCCATCTGCAAGCCAAATACTATTATCAAGAAGAATTGTTAATACACTGAAAGCACTAGTTGGAAAAAAAGGTAACAGCACAAACTGGCATTTAAACAGTGATCAACTCCCAGTGGAGTCACAGCCTCGCCTGTGCTCAGTGCCTCCATCTGCTGTAATTATGGGCAGCAGGATTTCTCTCCCCAGCTCCAAAGCAGTTCCTCTCTGCTGTGGCTCCGGTTTCATGCATCCGTATGAAAGAACAGGCTCTTGTGACCTCTTGGCAGAAATGTGCCCAGAGCACCACAGCCAAGTGCCCGTCTCAGGTAGAGTTGCTAATGCTTTGAAAAGGCTTCAAGTTCACTGTCACAGGGCTGTATCTTTCCTTCTATAGGCCCACAGTAATCTGTCTTCCACTGACGGCTGTTTAAGAGGAGATGCACTGCCGTATCTCCGGGGCTTCTTGCATTCTGACCACCAGGAACCCAGAACAGGGATGATGAGTCAGGAGCTCCAGACTTTTCTTATTGCCCAGTGAAACAAACTGTGCTCCTGCTGTCAACTGAGCCAAACAACTGAAACAAATGGTTTTTTAAAAGTGGCAAGTTGCACAGGTCAACAACAAATCAGCTTTAACTTGTTAGTTGCCTCGAGTACACAGTCAGTAACATCTGAGTTTGATATTTTCTGTGTTATTAAGACTCCAAAGGCATCTCATCCCTTCAACGGCTAGTAACTGTTCTTCAGGACCTACTGTTTGAAAATGCCTATTCTTCACTTTCCACTTTCTCTCGCATACAAAAATAGTTAAATTTGTATTTTCTCCAAAAATGCAGCATCCTGTGGATTAAAATCCTAGCACTAGCATATCCTTTAAATGTTTCCTCTGGAGTTGTTTAACGTACAAGCTCAGCACAGCCAAAAATGCCCTCACTCTTCCCCAAAATCAGCTTCACCTCCTCCTTCCAATTCAAGGTGATCATCATCATCACTGGCAGACATGTAATTTTGTTTCCACTGTCAACCCACCTCCCTGCACCCAAGCCACTTCTGTTTCTCAGTCACGTAACACAATATATTTTTATCATATTGCAAATTGAATGAACAACTACTACTCCTCTGCTGGAAAAGAAGTGCAGATCCTGTTTCTTATCTCACGTCAGGCTCCTTCTGGGCACACACATCCCAGAAGGACATACTCACATTTTCACCTCATCTACATCTCACTGATGTTTGAATAAAGACAGGAGAAATACAGAAAAGTCTGACATTTTCAAGGATACTATTACAAAATTTTTAATAATACTATCTTAACTAGATTCCTCTACTTACCACAAATACTGCTATTTAAGTATCTATGCTGTCTTCATAAAAAGTTTGAAATATGCTTTAAGAAAATATTGGTAAGTTAAAAATATTATTAATCATTTATAAGGAGACTGTTGAGTTTTTTCATAAATTTAATGTGATCACTATTTCTGCATTAATTCATTTTATCAAAGAAATAAATCAGTATGCCTGAGTTAATAAGATTTACAAGAATCTGATTTACCAGGGATAATTTGACATAAACAGATGACATCAGCAAGCAGAGTTCTGCTCTACAACTTTTGAAAATGCAGTCTTGTACTTATGTTTTTAATGTTAATTTTTAAACTGCAATAAAATAATTTTGTCAGTTATTCCTTTTGGTCATACGCTAGGTTAAAAAAGGAAAAATTCCAAAAATAATCTTAATAGAAGTTTAACTGTTTGTTCGTTAATAACATTTTTAACCACTGAATGCAAACACAGAAAAGGAGCTAAATTAGCATCATACTATCTGTGTGTCAACTGCTAGAACTGAAAGATGATTTAGCAGTACTAACATCTATATGCACTACACTTAAAAAATATGGTCTTGGTGAGTTGGCAAGGCCATGCTGCCCACTAGAGCCTAAAGACACACCATCCCACAAACATCAGCAAAGCTTTACATATAAAGCTAACTCCCCAAGCTCATTAAAGTTTCCATCGAAAGGCTGCTGAATTATTTAGGTCCCATTCCAAGTCTGACAAATCTAAATAAAATACTGAGCAAAACACATAGTATAATCATTTAGTATGTTCACAACACATTAGTTGTAGCATTATGGTCAGGACTAGCCTACTCTGACACTCTAGTTAACTACTTGATGGGCAAGGCAGGAATAAATTAAATCCACAAAAATTAAAATTAAAAGCCCATCTCAGGATCATGTTATATGGCCGAGTTAGCGCCTGACCACTAAAATTCTAAACTTTCTACATAAACAGGTTAAAATCATACAGGAAAAATCTCCACCATCCCTTTTTTTCTAGTACATTTCCATCAAACAACGTTGCTGTCATTCTCTATGGAAGTAAGTGTTACCTCCACACCTACACATGCCAGGCACAGCTAAGATACTTCAGCCTCAGAATAAAGGATAGCATAACTTCAAGGATCTTAAAAATATTTTGTAAAACAATGCAAAGATTATATAGAACAGTGACATTTTAAATGGACTTTTCCTGAACAATCACTAGACAATGCTTCCAGTTCAAACTCTACTCTACATTTATAAAATAAATCTGTATTGGACTCCAAGAGGATGACCTCAGTCTCTGTCTCAGACAACATGCTAGGTTCCATCTCACAAGAGTGACAGGAGTGAGGAAGGAGGAAAACATTTCTCAAACTAAGAAATCAAGTACAGGAAAACAGAAGCTTTCTGAAAGCCAGAGCTATGGTCACAAATGAAAACACAGTATTTATACAGGAGCACCTAAAATGATAAAATACATACCACTTACAACTTTACACTGACATATTACATGGTTCTCTTTGTTCCAAATAGGAAGTCAGTGGCTCAAACTGATGTTAAATGTTTACCTTCCCTCCCTTGTGTTAAGACTCGTGTAGTTTTAACCATATTTCTAATACTCATTAGGATCTTACTTAAAACACAAGCAGAAGACATAAATTAAGCTTGTTCCAGTAGATTTTCCAAGAAATGGTCACTGAGGATGCCTGTCCCTAGACAGCTGCTGGACAGCCACCATGGTGGTTTCTGTGTTAATACCAAAGTTAGTGCTGGTTGCTTTAGAGACTGCCCCATCACAGGCTTTGTTTCATTCCAACTCATCTGGTTTTGAGCTACAAGTTCTATACCAAAGTGGCCTTCAACACAGGTGCTTTTTATTCAGGCAGCAGGAAACACAACCTAGGTAAAAGTGGCCAAATGGCAGTGCGCAACATCCAACTGTCCACAGGCAAAAGCTAAGTACCTATGTCACAGTTCTCCCTTATGTACATTTAATCAGCTCTTTGTAGACTATATCATACATTTTTCTATTTTGATTCTCTGTTATCCAGTGCCTAGCATGATATTGAATTATTTACATTACCCATCTCCTAAGGATGACTTCAGGTGTCAGCGACTAAAATATTTCCATTTAGCTCCTCGTAAATGCCTTCAAATTCTGCATCTAAACATTCCCTGTCTCATTATACCGTACTACAGGCACATCATAAAGACCTTGGTTAACTGGATTTCAGTTACAACAGCCAGCCTCAAGTACTCCATCACGTTAAGCTCTGTTCTACTTCATATTTTTCAGGTTTCCACAACATCTCTTTTTCTCCAACATAATAACCTCACATTTTCTCCAGCACTGTAATTCTGCCATAGGAATAACTACCATTGAATATTCACCCGATTTTTAAATGTTGGTCAGCCCACTCCATAAACATCACCTCCCAAGTTGAGGATAGGCTGCAAGACAGTAACTGTGGGTTGCTGAAGCCTAGCCCACATTGTACCATTTCTCTGCTGAAACTGAATGCAAGCCAGATTTCTTGTTTCATGAACGTACAGCCTTATTTCTAGTAGTGCTCCTGGAACATGAAGTCAGCGATGATTGATGCTAAAAAAGGCACAAATACATTTAACTGGATTAAATCCACTTTTATATAAACCCTGAAATATTCAGAAGAAAAAAAAATCCGGAGAGAAAACTTAATATCTGCAAGGAGCTTGACGCAGGACAATCAAGTCTTAACACTTTTCAAGCCCATTTCAATGATTTCCCTATGAGTGAAAGCCCTGAAAAAAACACAACAGTTTGACTTCATAAATTAGTGAGAACAGCAATATTAAAAGGAAGAATTTATTAGAATATTCAAATACACTTATGTAGCTCCTGCATTTGTCTAGTAAAGGATACAATGCAATACAGAGAGAAAAAAACCAAAAGTTCTTTCAACATAATAAAAATTATAAGTAAGTTATATTATACAGAAAATATTTCCAGACTAAGCTTGACACAAGGCAGAGGACATCAAGTGCTGTTCCAGTGAGATAGCACCAGGAATTAGAAAATATATCCAAGCTACCTGTGTGTAGTACCAAAAATACTACCTTAATAACTTTAAAATACACTAAAATACTACCAGATTCAGCACAGTAACAACTGTCTTTGTTTCAAAGTTTTTTCTTACCTAAATAGTACTGAATGGGAAAACAGGAGTATGATTCGAAGTTACCTAAGACACTGCCTTTATTACTCTGAAACACTAATATCATTACTTTGACAAAGCAAGCTATGGGAGTTAGGGAAACTCATAGCAAAACCAGTAAAAAATATAAAACCATGTCAAGAACACTACTCATGAAAAAAACTGAAGGAAGCATGGATGACTAGCATGGCTGCCAATAGTAAAAGGGGAGAGAATATTAATTTTAAAAGCCTGAAGTTTTCACTAAGAACTTCATACACCCCAAGAAAGATGTCTAATGATTTCCTAGGCAATAAATACAGGTAGTTTCAAATGCAAATAAGCACAAGGAGAGCAACTATTGCTTGTGTTTTTGTTTCTTGAATAGACTATCAGCATGTCAGGTCTGCTAATGAGTTTCACTTTCCATGCAGTCAGTTCTCATGGATCCACAGAGAATATGTGTTCAACAGGTTTTTAGCAAGACAGAGAGACCGCTTGAAAGCTGGCAAAAAGTAGTGTTGAGACTTTTTTTTTCTTCTTCTAAAGAGAAGGATCTTTCAGTAGAAGTAATTGTTAAAGTATCTTTACACAAAAGTTCCACTTATGGTACATCATAACACTGCTGCATAAAGACACAACTTAAATACTGAGAAAAGAACATTACCGTGAGTTTTATAGGACTACACACAAATAATTATTTACCATCATGTGGACTGTTCTCCCATCAAACAAATCACAGCATGCTTTAATAAACTAGTGCATCATGTAATGCCTTTTTTCCTGTTTCAGATTAACACATAAAGATACAAATAATTACACACAAAATTTCAATATGCTTTCTTCCTTTACTCTTTATTGTGAAAGGAAGTGATTTTGAACCAGTATTTGGAACAAATAATTAAAGTCAGAATCTAAGTTCTTTAAAACCTCTGTAAAAAACAACATTACCTTACCATGACTATGGGCAGTTCCTGGACTGAGACATGGTTGGAGTAACTCTTTGGTTGGAGTAAAACAGCCTTCTTTCCCCTGATGCTGGTTCATTTTTCCTGGAGTTATAGGCTGTTCATCACTGTTTGTTACCACTGCTGAAACACAAAATGGATGCTCATTCAATGATGTTATGTGCTTGTGCATAGATTTCTATTAAAAACTTCACTGCTATTTATGAAACTAGTTTTCAACTGCTCTCTTGCGAAACATTTCATTCTAGAAACTGAAGTTTTCAAACCAGATATTTGCTTTGGAGAGGATGGCAGAAAGAAGCCAGTAAGACTGGTCTAAGACATGAGGCAGAAGGTGAAAACAAAAACTAGCATGAGGTTGGAAAGGCTGATACTGAATACAGATACAGCACTGAGCTGTTGCTTGTCTTCTGAAATCCTTCTTTTCTTTAACCCTTTTGTGATAGCTTTTGGTTTAACTAGCCAGAACTCAGCCAACCCATGAAACAGCTTGCCAGATCAAGCTGTGCTAACATCCCAGAAAGCTAAGATGAATGTCTGTATACACATCATAAGAAACAAGTCTTCGCAATAAAAATCATGTACCAATTCCATCAAGGCAAAGGCTTAAAGCAGAAGAGCTACTCTCCTTGAACCTCAGCAGTCTGAAAAAATTCTCTAGTGTCTTCCTATCTATTTCTAGGATAACCTGGCCAGCCATCCTGTTTAATAGTTTCTGTACATTTCCTTAAGCTGCACACAACAAAACTACCTTTTTACATTGCCTAGAATGACTGTCTCTGTAACACCTGTCATGCAAAAGCAGTTATACTGACAACGTGTTCAAAGAGAGAAACAAGCAATATTTACTAAAGAAAAGACTGGAACTTACAACACTGATGATTTTAAGAGTTCCCAAGCTTTCCTTAAAAGTTCAGCAGAAGATTTGAGTCAAACCAAACAAGTTCTATTCTCTGGATGGACTCTGCAAAGTACAAAGGCCTTCTTAGCTTTATCACTACTATTATTACAGTAGTGGAAACATTTTGCAGCAAAACCTGGAATGAACACAAAGCAGTATGAAAAAATAAAAAGGTGCTTGAGTGTCCAGAGAAGGGCAAGGAAGATAGTGAAGGGTCTGGAGCACAAGTCTGATGAGGATGGCTGAGGGAGCTGGGGTTGTTTAACCTGGAGAAAAGGTGATTCAGGGTAGACCTTATTGCTCTCTACAACTACCTGAAAGGTAGCTTCTCCCACATAACGAGTGACAGGACAAGAGGAAACAGCCTCAAGTTGTGGCATGAGAGGTTTAGATTGGATATTAGAAAAACTTCTTCACCAAAAGGGTTCTCAAGCATTGGAACAGGCGGCCCAGGGAAGTGTCACCAGTCCTGGAAGTTTCTAGAAGATGTGTAGATGTGGCACTTGGGGAAGTGGTTTAGTGGTAGACTTGGCAATGTTGGGTTAACAGTTGGACTTGACGATCCTTAAATGTGTTTTCCATCCTAAATGATTCTATGAAGACTGCAAGGATTGCAATACACCCACCTGTATTATTTTTCTACATCAGATAAACCATCTAAAGCTCTGCTCCAGATGTAAAGTGCTGCTGAGGAAAAATATATGAGGAAATGGACAAGGGAGGCAACGAGCTCATTTTACCAGTTCAGAATTCAAGTCTTTCAGTGCCAGAAGGCCGGTATTTCAAAGCAGTGTCTGATTTTGCTCTTCTTGTAGTACCTAACTAGCTGTTTATTGTTCTGCAACTACAAGGGAAAGGGGGAGCAGGGCAGTTGCTGAAGTCTGGGGAAGGGACTGTACCACAAAAGGTCTGGTATGTGAAAATAAAAGGGGAGTAAGAAAACAGCTGCTTCCCAGGTTTGCACAAAATGGATTGCTGCAAGGAGAGTAAGCTCTACTTGTTTTAAAGATTTAAGGTGTACAGTGCACTAAAGTAGGACCAACTTTCAGCCAACTAGCTGAAAAGTCCTTTTGATGAGCCATTGGCCACTTAGCTTCCACAGGGATGGGATTTCTCAGGTGCCCCTGCCAGCTCCCATGCCACTGCAGTAGGCGACACCATGGGCTCCACAACAGGAACTGCACTAGCAACCCTCTCCTGAGTGACCTGTGCAGAAGGCTTGTTTGTGAATGGGCAGCACTGCTAACTTTTTTTTAAGCTTTAAGCTTTGGGAATTCCAAAGGTTTCTTTAAGCTGTCACAATGCGGTAATTTCTCAGGCAGTACTTGCCAGTAACCCGGAGTGTAAGCAAGCTCTGCACACAGGTGTTACTAAAACATGAGCTACATTCAGCAATGGTGACTCAGTCACACTAAAGGGACTACAAGCTTCAAGCTCACTGTTAAATTCATATTCCTCCGTTAGGTGTCAGTTAGGTCCTGCAACAACTCCCAGCACTGTCAGAAAGGCTCTTTTCCTACAAAACAGAGTTTATGTATCACCTAATACAAAATACCATGTGGCAAGCACTTTACATGCCTGGGAATTCAAGGTGAACTTCTTCAACCAGGTGAGTTTTTGAGAAATTCTATCTATAAAGCTGAAGAATGATTGGTGGGAGAGTTTTAAAATCTCTTTTTTATATAAAGCATTATAAAAGTACTAAACAAATGGAAATAAATCAGTTAAGAACATAGCTATTTATCCAGACCATAGCAGCCACTAGGAGGAAGTTGTCCCCTCTCCTGCAAAATGCCTCACCCTAATGCTCAGATGTTCGCTCTGAGGTGAAGGAGAAGACAAGGCATTATCTTAGAGAAGAAACATCAAATAGTAAATATCAAAGCCTCCTTGTGACTCTTTAGAGGGCACATTTCAATACCAACAGAAATGCTGAGAGTTGAGAATATATACTTTGTTCATGTTCATCCTACTGGTCATCAAATTACTAATATAAAAGTTTGTCAGTACAATTCATACCTTAGAAGAAACATAAATCGGGGTCTTTTACAGCCAATTTATTTCAGGAAAAGCTATGAAACAAAAAATCTAAAGTGTCAGATTCCCACTTCCTCTGTTTCTATAATGAGCCTGTGAAAGTGCCTACACCACTGAAAATAGCACAAGGACATCATATACAGGAAGAGGTTTATTACAATTCAATTCAACATTGTTTTTCAAGGTCTGTAATAAGCCATATCAGCTAAGACCACAGCTTCTGCACAGATTTCTCATAGAAAAAAGAAACAATTAGTGCCTGCACCTTTCTTTTTCCCACATACACAAACTCTTAATCCCAGGCAAAATTATTCTGCCAATCATACTATCATACTAATGCCCACAAACCTATGGCACCATAAGTCTTTCGCTGCGTGTAAGCACATGTATACATCTGAAGTTTTCCCTAGCACCTCAGCAGATCCAATCCTCAAGTATTACAGTATATATACACCTGTTCAGTTCTAAAATGTAAAATTACTGACATTAAGTGAACCACACATAACACTACAAACAGACACGCTCAAAAATAAAAAACTGTTTCTGAACCATTATTTCCATATTTTTACTATCTATACTACAATAGCGTTTGAAGGTTTCATTTCAAACTGATAAAAATAGCTTTTTTCTCTTTCAGATAAGTAATATAAAAGATTTTTTTTTCCTGGCCATAACTGGGAGAGGTGAAGAATAAACTTTTCCCACTAAAAAAATAAAAGCTAAGGTATGGAAACATTTGGATGAGTGGTATGCCAGGCAAAATACTTTTCCAACAGCAAATTTTCATCACACTTCAACTTCTCATTTATGATACAGAAGAAATCCCAGCAACTATACGCAAAGATATATGCTAACTGCTACGAACATATGTGCAAACATAATTTAGGAGAGAGGAGTCACTTACTTGATGGTCCAGGAGAGTCTCTGTTCTCACCATGATGCTGTGTACACATACAATTGAGGAATGAAGAACAGCAAACATAAAAATCCAGGCCAGGAAGAAGCAAGTGCACAAAAAGCAGCAGCAGCAGCGGGAAAGAAGGACAATGAAAACAGTGTTAGTTCATAACTAAAATACAACATGCACCTCAGTGCCAAAGGCAAGACCTCAAGAGACTCAGCAGTTCAGAAAAGTTGAAGCAACAAATCTGACAAATATGCTTATAGAAAAGCCATTATTAGAAGCCATCATTAGTAAACAGCAACTGCCTCAACCACTTCTTCTGAGTGGAAACTCTCCAGCAGCAATTAAGTGCTCGTATGACTCAATATACAGCATTTTTAAAGAAATTTTAAGCTGGAATGGTTTCAAAAGACTGAAGCTCTGAAGAAAGCTGAAATAGCACAAAATGTTTCCAAAACCACTCCACTTTCAGAGAAGTGTTTTGGAAGGAAAAAAAAACCTTTAAAGCCATCAGTAATGTGCAAGCACCTAGCACTAATGCTAGATCCAAGCCTACCTGCTTTTGCATACAAACACAAACTTAGAAGCCACAGATTCAGTTCACCTACAAACACAGGTAACATTTGAAATTGCTTAGGATGCAAGACAAACAGTGCAGTTTTAAATTTAAGAGGATATTTTACAGCTAATACTTCCATAGAACCAAGTCGTATAAAAAATAATTTCTCTCCCACTGAATGCATCAAATATAGGCACTAAAGGACAGTAACTGCACAGTAATAGCCTGTACTCCTTTCTGATATTTGATCTGAAATCTTTTTTAAATCCTTGCTAACCAAGAACACAATCAAGGCTAAGATCCTGCTGTGCTCAGCCATGTACATGTACAAGGCAAATTCTACTTATGTCTTAAAGGATTTACTACATTTGAAGTCTGTGAATAATAGAAAAGGAGAAAAAAGAATACTGATCAGCATGAAAATTTCCTCCTTAAAAATAAAATAAATCCAAACATGACATATCTTCTATATCCCAAATAAAAAACTTGTGCTTCATAAGGTCGAGCAATCCTTGCTCTGCTTTAAAAAGGATCCAATCTTGCCTCTCTTATCAGTACTTAACAGCAGGAAATGTAAAAAAGAAAAATCATAATCAAAATCTTTGAAAGCGGAAGTCTTGTATTGCACTCCTGATCTCAAAACACTGATTTATTTTTTTTTTATCCCTCACATCTGCCTAAGGGTGGTAAATTGACAGTGCAATGTGCAAATGCCAAGTACCGCAATGAATATACAGCAATTGCAGTACACATCACTGGAAAGGTGAGGGAACCCTTCTTTCATAATTCTGCACTTTCTGGAACAGGACTTGATTGAACAGAAAAAACTGAAATAAAATATAAGCACACTTGGCAAGTAACCTTCTATTCCTGCCAGAGACTAAATTCAGGTCGGGAGTGAAACCCATGAACTTACCAGACAGGTTTAGGTAGCAGTACATGAAAAATATTCAAGAATTCAATGGCTTTCGAGGCAAAGTGTTTATTCTTAATGTACAGATAACATACTGCAGACTAGGAAACAATTTATGTTCAGACAGGAACTGTCCTACCCTCTGCTGATTTTAGATTCAAGAGAATAGTGGCTGACAGAGTACAAGAAGCCTGCAGAAACTGTACAGAGACCCAGAAACTGACGGAAGGACTCGGAGCACCACTATTCAGCACTGGGCTGCTTTATTTGTCACTGGGAGTTGGAAAGCAAGAGAATGGAACCAGAAAAATACCTTGTAAACAGATACAGAGGATCAGAAGTACCTGAGACTCAGCCGGATGTTCACTCGCGGTGCGTTACTTACGTGTGGAAGAAATAAGAGTGAAAAGGCACCGCAGCAGGTCTTGTCTCATGCCTGCCTCTCAGGCAGCCCTGGCCAAGATACAACACGACACCAGAGAGCAGGGCAACCCGTCACCTGAGATGATGATGCAGGGGCTTTTCATGTAAATATTTTAGCACTGCATGGTTAATCCTATGAACTGGTACAAACAGCTCCTATGCCAGAGGCTGAAACACAAGCCTGTCTAACTCTGTCCTTGATCTTCTCCAACAGATATTCTGTTTACACACCAAACTCTGTTGCTGGTCAACCCCCTCTCTTCATTAGAGGTATTTGGGTCTGTGTATTTACCTAAAACCTGCAGAATGTATATTTCTGCACACACACTGGTGTGAGATGTTAAGGTACTGAAATGAGACTATTTTAGCCAAAAAGACCACTTCATTTTCCAATGGCCTACTGCACCTCTATCATCTGCAATCCGTGTCACTGCAGACTGGGGTTCCAAACCACTAAGGGAACAAAACATGACAGTTTCACTACTTCAGTGTTTTCTCTGAAAAGAATGCCCTCAGGACATTCCTGTCCATCACCACCCACAACTCTTATTCTAAACACACAAAATTAAGAGAAACGTACACGTATTTCCAGAGGCACAGCCTCCCCTTATTTTCACATTATATAATTGATGACTTTGATTATAGAACAAGTCCTTTGACAGGTTCTCAACGCTACATGATCAATTTTGCTTCTACACAGGCACAATTACTTTAAAATGTTGCTACCAAAATATATAAAGCCTAGTCCTCCTCCCAGTAAAGTTTTTGACTAAGAAGTAAAACCAGCAATATAAATCCAGCAATATAAAGCATCACATGAGACAGCAGCTGTAATTCTGCTTTTACACAAAGGCAGCTCACGTGCTTCAAAAAGCACTATTTTTAGACGCTCATTTCTCAGAAATAAAGCTTATAACAACTGCTACTAAACTTTAAGTTATATCTGCCAAGTTCTACTAAAAACCAAAATCCTTTTGCTGTTGAATATTAGAGTAAAAAAAAAAAAGCATATGTCACGCTAGCATGTCTTAATCTCATATCACAAAAGTTTTTTAAAAACACTTATTAGTTTTACAATCAAAACATACAGCTAAATTTTTAACAGTTTACATGAACATTCTAAAGCCAAGTCTGAGTTTTCATCTTGCTGAAGACAATCTCTAATACATGCAAACAATTAAAATTAATCCTGTTACATTTACATTCAGGACCACTGACCCAACTTATAAATCTGATCAATAAAATGAACCTCTACTCAATGCTTCAAGGAAAAAAGGTACTTTTATATCTGCTGATGGATTAAGTAGCAAGGAGTGACACTGACTGTACAAGTTATAACACAGGCAAATTATTTATTAAATATATGTTTTAGCAAAAATTAGAAGTGAGTAAGAATTACTAAAAAAAAAATTTTGAAAAAGAATAGTTTATACCATACATTTCCATGTAATGTTCTAAGTTCTGGGGCAGTGAGACTTGATTAAATTATTATTTTATAGAAAAGTAGGCAAAAACTGTTCTCAAACAAGGACTCAAAGCAAAGCATCTATTATTTTGCACTGTTTTAATGGTGTCAGACTACAAAAATAGTTTGCTGAGCTGTCACAGCCTTTGTGTTCAAATTTATATTCAGTACGTATCAACCTAACTGTTAGACAAGAAGAGCATTTAATATAAGACTTTTCTGCCTATACTGATTCTGGAAGGGAAAGAGCACAGCGCTAAGGTCTGTGATCTCCTCATTTGTTCTTCTTTTACACGTAAGCCAAAGAACCAAATTAGAAAGCTGGCACCTCTAAAAAAGGTTTTTCCAGATACCTCCTAGAAACATCCCAAAGGACTTCAAAGTGGAGAAAACCATTGATCAGTATTCCTCATGCATATTGCAACTTACGTATTTCATTAATTTTATCATGACAATGGAACTTTAAAAAAAAAAACAAACAAACAAACAGATTGCACCTAAAGTCTGGAATACTGAAAAATTTTAAACATGATTTCAAAAAATTTAAATTTCTAGGAAGTGTCAGGATTTGCATTAACTAAAAATCTTCAAAATTACTGGGTCAATCTATCTTAAAATACATATGGTATTTTTAATATTTAATTTTTACTTTTTTTCAGTATGATATACACTAGACCAAGTATACTAGACTACCAAATAAGCTTTCAAAAACTTTTTTAACACCTGTAGCGTAACACACAAAACTTGACATTGTAACTGCAATTAAGACAGACAATTATTCCACTGGCTGATATTTTGATAAGAAATGCTTAGAGTAGCCTATTTACCATGAGTTAAAAAAAAATTATTCTGAGATGGCACTTCAGAAGCACACAGGATGAAAGGCAATTCATCCTCACACTTAGCATTCTTCTAAAGGAGCCCTGGTAAAACAGATTCATTTTGAGGTACCTTCTTAAGATCATGCTACTCTAAAGGCATATCACAAAAAGATAAGTAGCACATTTTGTTACTTTTTTTTATATATTTTGAGGAAGCAAGGAGCACAGCAACTGAACTGACAGGATTTTTTAAAAAAATAAAAATACCCTTCTGCACAGTTGACAGTTGATACTGATTGTATGCTGCATCTGGGATATAGATACATGGGCCACGCAGCAAACCAATGAAATTGTTCATTAAAGAAAAAAGCCAAGACTTTTCTTAATGCACGGCAAAATAGTTTGTCTCCAAACTCATCACCTAAGATAAAAACAGTAATAAAACACTTGATCAAATGTAGTAGTTGACTATCTGTAGCTCCATGTAGTAGCTGACTAGCACAAAGTTTGTCAGTAATGATGTGTTAAACTTGACCTTCACCTCAGTTACAGAAAATATATCCTATTTTGCCTTTGGGAGGCAGTGTTTTGGAAACTATAAAACATTTCCTGCTTCAGCTATTAGAGTGCTTCTACATAACACAGCTTGTGGAAAAACTAAACTCTTCAGTAATTCGAACATTTATGATGATGATGAAGCACGATAGTACCCACTAGCCTTTCCTGGTTTTAAATTGTGCTTAGAAAGAGCCTCACTGCTTCAGAAATGTTATACTCAGTACAGATTATCACTCTTACACCTCAGATTACGCTCATAACATATAATTATCACTCCTTCTGTCTTTTCTGCTCCTCATTCCACCAAGAACTACATTATATTTTCTATTGTTCACAGTCACTAACTAGCAAAGTGCCAATTAGACTGAGAGGAATCTCTTTTTCCTTTGGGACTCTGAGACAAAATCCAAAAATCAAATCAAATCCAAAATACAAAAGTTTTTTGATATTCAGCCCTCTTGCCATGAGAATCTAGTAAATGATACATGATATTCCAAATGCATTCAACAGAAAAGTATCAACTCAAACCAAAAGTGAACAGATTCAAGCTATTTAACCCTCTCCCTGCAAAAGCATCTTCACATTCATCTCATTACACAAAGGTACACTTAAGTTACTCACTGAATTTCTATCCAGTTCCCCATCAACCGGAACGTTCTCCATGTTGAAAGGGCCTGTTCTCTGTCTCTATCAGTTAGAGTTCTTCCATCCTGCTACTCGAGATTCTAGAGAGGAAAAGAAAATTGTAATAATTTAATTCCAAAGGCTGAAATCCATTAGAGAGCTACACTTTCTCCCCTCTATGCTTTAAGAGGGTAAATAGTCTTACATGGTAACCTCTGCATTTTACAGTTCCTCGCAAAACACAAACATTTACCCATAGAAATAAACTTAGGAATGGAGAGAATAGTTTCAAATAAAATGGCCAAAACAAAAACTACTCACAGAGGCAAGCATTTACTTCCACAAATTAGGAAGAGTTATGCAAAAAAAAGAAACCCACACGTTTTGCCCTGTATTTCTCGTTTTTCCAGAGTTCCCAGCAGCACACCGCTCCTGCCCCACAGGCATGTGCACGCCAACTGTTTGGGTACAAAACAAAGCTATTCTGGAGCAGGCAGAGTTGAGGGCTTCCCAGCGTAAGTCCAGAAACAGCCACATACTGCTTTGTGGAACCAAAACACAGAACTTAAGTAATATGTGCAAGCCAGCACCGTCTGTGGCACAGCGGGCACTCATCTGGGGGTCACCACACACAGCCAGAAAGCAACGCCTCATTCTCTAAGCTTTTCCTATTTACTTTTTTTTGCAAGAGAATGAAACCTACAATGAATCTTAGTATTCACAGCATATTTGAAGTCGTTAGTGAGACAAGCACACACTCTGGAATCAAAACTTGGAGGAAGGAAAGTGCTTTAACCACTGACTTGTTAAGCGAGTTTCAGGAGAGGTGCAGATCAAACTGGGATGCCTATTGAGATGTCCAGCTACAGCCCATCACTCTGCCTCTCTCTCCAAGACCTCCATCAAACAAGACAGTAGTGGATGAGGAGGCTCTGCGCTTACCTGTTCGAAACAGTACAGCCAGTACTGCACAGGGAGAAAAACCTGTGGTCCCAGCCTCTGCAAAGCCGCTCTCACTCTACCCTTCCTGCCAGCCACAGCAAGTGTTTGATCAAAGAATTAGTCCAAAGACAATTTTTTTCTTTCCTTTTGTCTTGGGTGGGGTGAGGGAGCAGGAAGCAGCTAAATTACAAACGCAATTGCTAAACCAACACTTGAGCAAGAGCAGGGTTAGTATGGAGATGGTGATTTTTTTTTACTCTATGATGTTAACCTATTGTGCTTAATCTATGCATCAGCTTAGTGGCAAGGTTTAGCAAAAACAGATTAAGTTAAGATGGAAGGGTGAGGTGGGAAGAATCATCACAGTCCCTCCAGGGAACCTGAGGAGCATCCTGAACGCCGGAGGATGGGAGAAAGGCATACAGATAACCAGAATACACAGGATCTTATGGTTCAAGGTCTGTCTCAGGAAATAGACACTCATGAAAACAAATCTCACTATAAAGAATAATGATTTATTCAACTGCTTTCAGTGTTTTATTATAATTGTTTTTTGGTTTTGTATTATGTAAAGCAAGTTAGAATTTTCCCTCAGGAAAAAACATAAACAGTATTAATACACTCTAGAAAATTACCATAACATATGCCAGTAAACCACAAAGGAACCATTAAAAAAATAGTTTAACAAAATGACTGTGTGCTAACAAAATTGCAAAGTTAAAAGTTTTCTATGACTTAGTCTAGTGAATTGAGGAGGACCTTGCTGAAGCACCTGAGTAATTAACTGAGGAGGCACATAACTGGGAAGCCCATGGCTAGATGTTCTCATGTAAATTAGAAACAGTAGACATCCGAAAGGAGATGACTGCAAGTGATTAATTTGCTTTAATAAAAGGAAAGATGTCATTACCACAGAAAGAGGAATTCACCTCAAAGCTCTGTCCCAGAGCAGCAGGCACTGCAACCCTTACCTTCCACACCCAAACATGAAATGCAGATTGGGTAATGATTTTTGATGTCTGTTCCTTGACATCTTTCCGCCACACACCCGTTTTAGGTTCTCTTATTAGCAGGAAATTCAGCAACATCAGACTGCATGCATATTCAATTTACAGAAACACCAAACTCTTTTAAATAGGATGAAAAATGAGTGGCATTACAAACAGATGTGTGCACTGCTATTTAAAGCCGTTTTTTGGCTTTTTTCAGTTACACAAACTTGTAATCATACTCAAGCTATCCAAAAGAACAGATCTTTGCTGACAGGAACATTCAGCCTAAAACCCTTTTAACCCATCTTTATATTTAACAGACATTTTTTAACTCTTAATTTTTATTGTCAATGCTCCTGGTGTATTCTGCTCCTCCATTTGTTCACATGACCACAGACACTATGTCCTTCCTTATCTTAGTGTCAAGTGCAGTACCATCAGACAGGTACCCTAATGCCTAACTCTTAGCATTCATGATCACCTGTGGTCCCAAAGACACTCATAATCCAGCAGGGTCCCAAAGGCTTCAGAGAAGTTTTCTGGGAAAGGGAAGGAAAAAATTCTATGTGCTCATGTTTAAACAGTAAAGCAGCTGCAGAAATGGTTAAGGACTACCTTCCCCCAAGCTGTTTAGCTTATGAGTAGACAGCCAGCTTGGCTTATTTTTCTTGGCAAAATGAAGGCTGAAAGTGAACAATATTGCTTCTGTTATATGCCAAAATAAATACAAAGGAAGGAAAAGGGCTCTCTCAGCAAACGGATGTTGCCAAAGACTCAAGTAAGTATGAAATTGGAGAACAGATTTATTTTGAAAATTACAGAATGCTTCTAACCATCTGAGTCCCAAGGCTTTGAAACAACTTTCCAACCAATGTAGGGAAGGGGAATTTATTTATTTGTAAATGCAGCCAGGTTATTATGAAGAGTGCTTCCACAAGCCAGCAAGCTCTTTTCTGCTTTAGCTAACTCAACCATCAGATTTGAAGATACAACCCCAAATGTATCATTCTATTGATTTAGGGAGTTTTTGTAGCTTTTAGGGAACACTCATGATGTACCCTTGCTGCTCTCTGTAACATTCACAAGTGTTTGCAGTTTGGTCAGCTTGAGGTTTTAATTAACAAATGTTCCTTCACAATCTTAATTCTTAAAAGCTTAAGTGTTCAGGAGGGAACATGCAAAATGAAATTATTTGAAAATAACTCTATAATGGCATCCAGCTAGTCAGCAATTTTTCCTTTACAGACAGTGGATACAATCAGGCACTCACAAAGGTATTACTTCCTTTAAAGCACTTGTACCAATCAGACAAATCCTGCCACAAAATAAGCTCTTTCTCTCCAACTGTGAAGAAGGTTGAACAGGTCAAAAATATATATTTAAAGCAGAAGTGAAATGTTTTCCTCTTATCACACAATCCATAACCTGTCCTGTTAACATCTGTATTCCATCTTATTTTTGCAGATGACACCAAACTGTGTGGTGCAGCTGACAAGCTGCAGGGAAAGGATGCCATCCAGAGGGACCTTGGCACACTTCAGAGCTGGGTCTGTGTGAACCTCAGAAGTTAGTTCAACAAGGCCAGGTGCAAGGTCCTGCACCTGGGCTGGGGCAATCCCCAGGACAAATACTTGCAAGCACAAACAGCCAGCGCTGGATGGAGAACAGGTTGAGAACAGTCCTGAGGAAAAGGAATTGGTGATACTGGTGGATGAAAACTAGACATGACCTGGCAATGTGTGCTTGCAGCCCAGAAAGCCAACTGTATCCTGGGCTGCATGAAAAGAAGCGTGGTCAGCAGGTCAGTCCACCAGGTCATTCAGAGGTCTAGTCCACTTTCGCAATGTTTATATTTAGTATTAGATATTAGAAAGAAATTCTTTACTGTGAGGGTGGTGAGACACTGGAACAGGCTGCCCAGAGCAGCTGTGGATGCCCCATCCCTGGAAGTGTTCAACACCAGGCTGGATGGGGCTTTGAGCAACCTGGTCTAGTAGGTGTCCCTGCTCACGGCAAGGAGGTTGGAGCTAGATGGTCCTTAAGGTCCCTTCCAACCCAAACCATTCTGTGGTTCTATGGTTTTAACAAATTGCATCAGACATTGGTAGTTTTTATAACAATTTGGTTTTCAGTTCGTTGCACCTTGAGAATAGGAAAATCCTCCTTAGGTCTCCCACATAAGGAAAGAAAAATACGCATCAATGAAAGCCACTACCCTGTATGAACAGTGTCTTTTCTATCTACACACATGCTGCTCAAAAGTCCTATGGGAAGAGGTAAGAAGACAACTCCTGCCCATTAAAAGAAAGTAATTTCAGAAGCCATAAAATGGATGTCTCTACCATACTGTTACACAATATTCTCTTATATATAGTTCCACAGACCACAGATCAAAAGCAGCACAACTTAAGTGCCTTGGCCATGAGAGAAACTGTGGCAGCAAGCTTTTGTTCAGTCCTATAGAGATCAGTGAAGTGGATATGGCAGTGTTCTGCATTGACTTACATATTCCCTGTGTTAACCAGATTACGTAAGCTTTTATTGCAGGGTACGTTTGTTTAACTAAATAAAGGGGTTATTAGGTAATGCAAGGCCCTTTTTCTGCCAGCATAACAAGAGCTCATCACCAAACATGATATTTGTTCCAGGCACAAGAGAGTTTAGCCCTGACACTGTGGCAGTAATACCCTATTGGTAGTATAATTATAACATAAAATTGTAGTTCAATTCACAAAAGGACTCTTCTTCCCCTTCTCCCACACAAGATTAGCTTCGGTTCAAACACTTCACTAAATCTGGAGAGTTTCATCAAGAGTCCCCACTGTCCCCACACAAGTTCCTGAATTTCAGCCAAGGTGCAGCCACAAAGTGCAAGTGGTAGAGATGACCCCCTGAATCTAATACATTTTCTTTTTAGTCAATGGACCAAGTTACTTGAACACCTGCATACTGTATTAGATACACAGGTTTTACCTTTCTTCCTAAGGACTATCACCTCCGGCCATTAGATACGGCACTTGCACTGCGATACTGTTTTGTGACCTGTTACAGTATCACAGTAGCCTCCTGCAGCTCAGCACCAAACCTCACAGGCACAGCCCAGCCTCAGTGCCACCTGCCACCAGGCGAAATGGCTGCTGCCTTCTGACCCAGCCCTTCCAAAGGCAAGTGCGCTCCTGGGCTCTGACCTCCAAACTCACCTGAGCTCTGCTGGATGCCTGCCTTCTTTCCCTAAAGCCTAAAATAAGTAGAAGCATTTAAGTTGCTGAGATGAGTATCAGATAAGAATATTCTGTAAATTCTTTTAAGATGACATAAGCATAATACACTGACTTTAAAGATCAATGTGGCAGCAAGCAAAGGCAAGGCACACTAGAGAAAAGAAAACTAGTTGTTTACATTGATAACAAGAAGGATAAAAATTCACCACCTAGGTCCTTGCTGGAAAGCAGAGTCACAACAGTACCAAAGAAATGCTATTTCACAGGGAATCAGAGAATGGTTGAGGTAGGAAAAGACCTCTGAAGGTCATTTTGCCCAAGCCCTGTTTTGCAGAAGGATGTCTAGACAGCTTTTGCGTATCTCCAAGAATGAAGACTACACAACTCCCCCGGTCAACCTGTGCCAGTGCTTGGTCACCCTCCAAGTCAAAAAGTGTTCCTGATGGAACACTTGGGATGGAACTTCCCGTGTTTCTGTTCCTGCGCATTGCCTCTTGTACCATCACTGAGCACCACTGGACAGATCCTGTATCTGTCACCTTTATACCCTCCCTTCAGGTATTTATACACATGGATGAGTTCCCCCTGAGCCTTCTCTTCTCCAGGCTAGACAGACCCACGTCTTTCAGCCTTTCCTCACACAAGAGATGATTCAGGCCTTCAATCATCTTCATAGCCCTTCACTGGACTCTCTCCAGTACATCCACATCCCTCTTGTACTCGGGAGCCCTGAACTGTACACAACACCCCAGATGTGAACTCAACAGTGCTGAGTAGAGAGGAAGGATCACTATTCTCAACCTGCTGGCAATGCTTTGTCTAATGCATTCAGGAACACCATTCATCTTCTTTATGGCAAGGGCAGGTTGCTGACTCATGTTCAGCTATCTGTCAGGATAACCAGGTGAACTCTAGGTAAACAGTTCTGTAAGGTCCATCAGGAAGTTTAAGGTAATACTCTTGAGAAAGGTATCTAAGTGCTAAAACAAACCAAAAAGAACAAGTTTCCTAGATGTTACGAGCTAACTATAACAGTTATAGCTACCTGTAATTCCTAAGAGGTATAGGATCAGTTTTAAGAGATTAAAGGAAATCTACACCCTAAATCTAACTAGGGTGATCAAACTAAGACTGTCAAAATATCCAAGTGTCTTTCACGCTGTCATATGACTGCTGAAGGTACTTTCACTTTGCTCCATGCAGGGGGGGAGAAGCAATTGCACAGAAGGGGATAGAAGTACGTCTTACTCTCTTTGAATACAGTGTAGCAGAGGAAGAGCAGCCTCCTGGTTGTAGCGCAAGGCCACAGATCATCTTTCTCAGCTAACAACTCTGCACATCAAGTACACTTCATTATCAAGCTACAGATCAGGCCAGCTTCTTGCACATGACAGAGAGCCACTGCATGCCAAGTACCCTGTGTTTGTTGAAATCAGTTCCAAGAAAGCAGGAACTGAAGCAGAGTTACTGCTAAAAATGAAGGAGAGTCAAAAAATTCAGCAAAAGATTTGGTAAACAAAGAAATCACAACTTGTTCTCAACTCTCAAACTAAGCATCTTACACTAACAAGAACTTGGAAGAACTAGGAACTGGTTGTATTCTGCAATTCTAAAAGAGAAATCTGAGAGTTGAGTAAATTTCTAGGTTCAATTCCCTCTACTGTGAAGTCAGTCCAAATAGGAGAGCTTGACAAAACCAGTAACTATATAGGAGAAGTCATAGATGGCAAACTGCATGGCTACATTAACTGAATTTCAATGTTTGAATGTTCAAAAGTCTGCTACAAGTATAACCACACCAGAATCAACAACTGCCTCAAGTCCCCCAAGTACACTGTGATCACTTAATGCTATCAGCTACCAAATCTACCCTTGTGAAACACTTCCTTCCACCCTGAGTTTCATCACCTGCCTTCTCATTTCCTGAATAAACAGTCCACACGCAGAGCGAGCTGTTTCCTCTGTTTCTGTATTGCTGTTTTCAGAAGGGAAAAACATATCAAATACCAAACCACCAAAAAAACCCAGGAAAGTTGAAGTGTTTAAAAACAGGACTTGAAAACATCTTTCATCTAGAAAAAACCCGGCACCAGATACCTCATCTATCTTTTGAGAGAGTTAGATGGCAATGAAGGCTAAGCAAAGCATAAAAAAATTTCTGAATACCCACTGCAACTTTATTAATTACTACCTTAAACTGGTGTTCCACAGACAAACTTGTCCTGAAAAAAATGAAGGAGTACAGAAAAGATGGTAAGAGTCAGCTACAGGTACTAAATCCCAACATTCTCTCTAAAAGCTCGAGTACCTAGGGGTCTGGACCCCTTTGGCCACTGAAACACACTTCAAAGCTCCCAAACTTATCCCAGTCTTCATGATACATATTCTGCAAGACTGTTCCCATGATTCAAATGAGTTGTTGGTCTCAATGGTAAAAATGTCTATTTCTTCATTTAAAGGTGTTTAGTTATCTGCAGCATTATACACTTCACGTCCACAAGCCATTTTTACCTGGGGCTCAGTCTAACTTTTAAGCATAAAAATAAGAGAGGCAATAAACCACTGATTTTGTTCATTTAAGAGAGAACCTATGAAGCTTCATAAAATATTCAGATTTTTTTGTCTGTTTCATTGTGAAGTAGGGAAAGAAGATTTATTCACACCTTACAACACCAAATCTAGCATTTTATCCTTACTTACATTTTTATTTTTTGTTATTTTGCTGCAGTACTAACCACCAAAATAACTAAATGGGTGTCATACACAACCTTAATACAAGGTCAAATTGGCCAGTGACAGTCTTGATTTTTTGAAGAAAAAAAGATGGACTAAAACTCAGTGGTTAGAGACACTGCACACCATATTCCTTTCAGAACTCCACCCTGCGATTTTCCTTCGCATCTGTGAAGTTACTAATAATAGTCTCTCACATGGTACCCTCTGTCTTTCTTCTCTCCCATTTTGGCAGCTGTATGAAGAGGCAGTGTGACACACTCTTCTAGAGACAGCTGAAAGGGATTAGGAGATTACCAGTCCTCCACACCTGGTCCTTACCACCTCTTTCCCCACTGTGGCTGAGGTCTTTCTGAACTGCCTGCAGACCTGTCTGTGCAGGTGCTCCCTAACCCTCTTCTGTAGAGAGGAATCCCCACTATTGCGAATTATTTTAAACAGACACTCACAAAATGTCTATCATTTAAACTGAGCTAGGTCTGGTGCCACAGTGGTAACGAACAGCTGAGGGACACCTTTTCACTCACCTCCATTCCAACCCTAACAGCCTGGGTAAGCGTGGACTTACAGCTACAGACTTCCCCAACACCAACTGGAAACTACTTCAAGAAATGAAGGGAATCAAGCCAAGGCGAAAGTAAAAACAATGCTGTTGTTAGAGGTTTTTCTGAAATGAAAAAGTAAGATAAGTCAGCAGAGATGTCTCCACAGACAAGATGGAGAGGTGGCAGAACAAATCCTTCTGATTCTGATGCCAAAGTGGAATCAGTTGCCCTCCTGAGAGAGCAAATAGATCTGGATTGCTTCTGCATGGAACGTTCCAAAACAAAACCCAACACTATGAAAAACATTTTAAAAATATAAAAATTAATTAATTGTGCTGAAAAGGCCTCAATAAGAGAATGTTAAAAGTCTACTTTAATACATCAAATGATGTATCTAAACATTTTAGTTATAATGAGACCATAGATACAGAAATGTTTTAAGTCTCATCTGCAGGTCAAGAATACAATCTACTTCATAAGGAATAAAGCTTCAGAAAACTATCCTGAGAGTATATATAAACTACCACAAATAATCATACTATTACATATCAATGAATTACTAACTGCTAGATAAACTATATCTGACTAGGTGAGTGCTTTTTACCTACTGCAAATAAATTAAAAAGCTAGCTTAAACTACCATAAAGTTTCTGTATCTCAGAAGCTGCAGTGATTTTGCCTGGACAGACAGGTACCAACATGCAGACAGTTCACTGCCACATCAGATGCTACTGACTTCCTAAATGAATACATAAAATTTTCCATTAAATGAATTATATACCTCCAAAATTGAGTCAGTGCAAAGACCAATTTTTTAATGGCAATCCTACTAGGTTTTTAGTCCTTCCTTCACTCTATGTATTTTGCTGCCTCTGAGAACTGAAAAGGATGCCCAACTTATTTTCACGAGGTGAAAGGAACCTTAAGGCCTCTTTTAAATTTTCATACTTGTTGAAAGGACACCCTAAGCGTCACAGCTCCCAAAGACCTACCAGTACAGAATCACTTTTCTGTGCCCCAATGGCTGTTTCAGCAAAGTAGGAACTGAGATTTACCTCTCTAAAGAGCATTATGAATACATTTCACAGGAGCTCAGTTAAGAGAGTAACTACAATCCTAATTTCTGCTCTAAACTGAAATATGATAAAATAGAAAAATTGATGCAAGTTCCAAGATTAAAAATATGAAAGAAGATTCAACACAAACAAGTCTCAGTTGAGCTGTATTGCCTGTAATACAGTTCTGTTGTGCGAGAGGTTTCTAAAAAATGGTCTTTCTGCAGGCTTAAATGCGGATATTTCAAACAGGAACCTTATGTTTATTTTCATGTACAATTTAATTTTCTTATTTTAGCAGCAGTGTCTCTTCTTGATATTAAAACAGAGTTGATGACATAAGAAATGGCCTTCATTTGGATTTCTTTTGGCTAGCGTTAAAAGGTAGCTTACACAAGTTTAAGATACAGGATATCTGTACAAGAATTTAAGAACAAAAGGTCAGAGTAGCCTACTGCAATAGGAAAAACCCTAGAAATCCTAACTTAAAGTAGTGGCAGGTTCAAACGGGCAGCAACAGTATCTGGTTTACACATCATGGTTTATTAAAAAGCTTTAGAAAGTCTAATTTAGATTTCCATTGGTTCTGCCAAGTTTGGTTTTTTTCACTCTAACGCTAAAGTAAAATGAGCTGATGAACCCAACTTCGCTTTTTAGATGTCAGTGCTGTTCTACATGATCACAATTCAGGATCTTTCATAGGGTTTTTGGCAGGGTTGGTTTTTTGTGTTTGTTTATGGTTTGTGAGGTTTTTTACGGGATCCTAGCAGGGAAAGTTGGGGTTTTTTGGGAGGTTTTCCATTGTTGTCCTGTGGGGGGTTTTTTAAATACAGGAAAAAAATATTACAAATAGACTTCACACAGGCTTAACAAGAACTAGTGCTTTTAGCACCAAACATCCAAGCTTGTCTTCTGAAGCTACTGAGTAACTGCTGATCAACTTTGATTTGGAACTGCTGCAACAATCTCGCATAGCTTTTAGTTTAACAGGATGAACAACAATACTTAAACAATATAGCCTGATCCACAGGAACTGTACAATTCTATTGCATTGCAGACTTGGCAAGTGACCTAACAATAAACCTCTTGTTTACCTACCCATTTCTGTTTAACAAATTACAAGCTCCTCCATGATGTTTCTTTGGGCAACAAGAAGCACCTGGCCTGCCACAACAAAAGGCTATGGAAGAACTACAAGCATCATCAAGTGACAACTTACCTGCAATTCACAGCCCTCAGAAATCAGGTCACTATCACTGCCTAATGTAAGTCAGGCCACTGCTCACCCTATCTGCAACAAACAAACAACTTATATAAAAATGATTTTTGACAGAGATGAAAATAGAAGTCAAGCCTTTCACAGATCAAAGCCAGCCCTGAAGAACAGAAATTAAACATATCCGATTTCTGAAGAGCAGAATGCTTTTTGCTCCCAGTACTGCAAGGAGACACCAAGACTTTTCATAGCAAGAGCCACGTATTATCAGGGTACATTTAATGTTCTGCTTCAGGGACCAATATAGAAGATACTATTTTTTCTGCTTGAATCAGTTGAGTACGTGTCATGGTTGGGATAAAGGGTTCTGTTCCTTGACAGCCAGGGAGTGGTTGTAAGCACAGACAGGAAAACAAAGCCTTGACACTTCCCTTGGAAGTTCTTTGAAATGCTTTCGAGAAGAAAACAGAGAAAAAAATGACATCCTGCGCAAAGCATTATTGTGTTCAAGGCTAGAAAAATATTTAATGGACAAGGCACCTCCTCCTGCCCTTCCACCCAGTCTACTCAAGCACTGGGAATTCTCTTTCCCATAAAATGTTTTAATGGTGCCATCAGATAGCTTGAGCACCTGATTTAAAGTGAATACAGTCCTCTCAGCTGTGCAATCCCATAGGAATGTGTGATAGGAAGTTTTGAATCCTGCCTCCCCACCATCCTCTATCCAGCCTCTCAATACTCAGCAAGTTAAAGGAGCTAGTTAAGGGGCAAGAGACATCAGTAGTTCAGGAGCCAGGTCAGACAGAAGACAGACACAAATGCTGGGAAGGAAGGATGCAATACTTGTGAGCTCAAACAAATTCAATTGCTATTTTTACGATAAATAAGGGAAAGAATAATTTCAAGAGGGAATGTGTTTCTTTTTTAAAAAGAAAAAACCTACATCCTTCCCTTTCACAGCATTACAATATTCCAATATTGTCCCTCAAACTGACAAGAATTATCAGTTAACAGCATTTTATAATTCACTTTCATATTTAAAATCACACACAATACCAAGATAACACAAGCTTAACTACCAAGATAATATAAGCATAAAGCAATTCAATACCCTGTATCTCTGCCAAAGCAGTTAACTACACCTCTATGTATAATGTTACACATTTTATTCCCTTGAAGGCAGCTTACACATGTATTTCCAAGTCTAACGTGTAGGAAAAGAATGAAATGCTAATTTCCATGCTTTACAAAGTAAATGGAGCCAGGCAGCAACAGCTCAGAAGCTGTAACTGAACAAAAATGTACGTCCCAACCTACCCGGAGAGTAAGAGTGCATTCCTGGGGCACATTCCATCTCTGACACTCACTTTCACGCACTGCTCTGAGATGTCAGAAGGAACAAAACTGCAGGTACCCATTCAGACTTCCTGCAGCAGCAGCTCTAAGAGTAACTGGCAGTACATGCTTCCAACCATGTGCAGTGCTAAAAGGAGCAACTGGAGGAACCTTACATCCTGCCCTTTCAATCCATTATCAAGTATCCAAAAACAGCTGTCACAGATACAAACCAGTCAACTTCAGCAGGTACAGCGTAGTTACAACTAGAGTCTTTAACTTTTAAAAACTATGATTTGTCCAAGAAATCTTATCATTAACATATAGAAGAGTAAAAATTTATTGGTTTGGGGTTTTTTTTCAAAAGTGTAAAGCAAAAGCACATGTAATAGTGATTTTAAAGACAGCAACAAGCATGCAGAGCCTCTAATCTCAAAAAGCTTGGCATACATAATCTTTCCTATTAGAAACTATTTCGTTCCTTCATTTTCTAGCCCTCAACAGAATTCAGAGAAGGATGAGCTGTCCTCTTCCTGATGATCATAACCTGAGAAAAAATACCATAAGCCAGTATTTCTTAATACAGTCGCACATTTTACACTCCCATGACAGCTTCTAGAAAGTCTGTGACATTCACAGCTTCAGCTTTTTTGTATCCAAATTGTCTGCAACAGACATGGAATATGAAATTAGGGCTTGTAACTCCAGGAGTGCTACTAACTTAATAAAATCCAGATTAAAAGTGAATAGCCAGCTAGGTATTTCAAAGCCCTTTATAAGCATCAAACTATAAAGTAACTGAGACACCCATCAAAACCACCTAACCAAGATAAGCACACAAGCATTCCAGTTACAGCATGAAGTAATAAGCAATTTCCCTCCAAGAAAAAAGCACTATGCCAACACTTCACATACAATGAGAATTGACTGTTCCCAAATGTTGATAAGTATAATTAACCTTCATAACCCTGTCTTTGGCCTTGAACATTAAACCTGAATTCATCTTGAAAACCAATTAAAATGCTAAGCAGTCTGTCTACTTTGGGACTGGAGAATAGCATTCAATCCAAAAAAAAAAAGCATAGCACAATTGTCCCCTTAGACACCTTCAAGGATCCCTTGTCCCCTGGGCTTCAAGGATCTGTCAGCTGTTTTAGTAAAAATTGTAATTCATAAATAAATCACATTTTAACAAGAACTGAAAAATACTTCAATTCTTCATGAAGATCCTAAAACATTTAAGGTCGATGAAGGCAAAATTGAAGGTTTAACAGAAAAAAATAGCCATAGATAAAGACGATCTAGGTGGGCTATGAAGTTGGATTTTGCCTTTTCATGCTATCTTTAACAACAGATATTAATTGTACAGTACAGTTTCCATTCAAAGAGTTTAACTTCGTTCTCCCCAGTCAGGTACTTTCACTCACTCTGCCTTTTAGATTGACTACTGACAAGGAAATCTACTTATAATTTATGTCTTTTTTAAAGACATAAAAACCTGCTTTTTTTATGTCTGCCATTTTTAAATTAGCAGAACAACTAGACAGGCAGAAGGACCTGGAATTCTCATTTTTCTTTCTAACTTCTTCTTTCCTACATCATAGATATTTCCTCTTACAAAAAAAAAACCACATGCCTACTTGCCATGAAATTTAGATGCACGTGACTCTGTGATGATCACATTTCTTTTCATAACTTTACTTGTTCAACAGAAGTAAAGGTAGGTAAAGTGATTTCTGATTCTCTAGTGAATCTGAGCTGATGAGCACCATTTTATAGTTACTATTTAGTTTTAACACCAGAATTTTGTTTCCAGTGATATATTCCAGTGTTATATTCTTGTATAACTTCTGGAGTTCACCACTGGAGTTCAGAGTGGCATTAATTACTTTTTCTTCCCCATTTATCTGCTTAACGGGCATCTGTTCGAGTATTTAAACAAGCTTAAATTAGCTCTTCATGTTGAAAACAGGTCCTTTATGAGGTGGCTGAAAGTCAGAATCGTCTTCATGTCAAGTTAAGGCATATTTCAAGTCTTATAACTTCCAAGGAGTTCTCTTGCTGCTGTCCAGTTATCCTCGACAGTGCTGTAGATGGCAGTATTTCACAGAGCTCACCTCCCTGCCCTAGCTCGGGGCAAAGGACTGCAATACAGGGAATACACTGTAAGGGTGCTTCAAGAATCTTCAGTTCAAGCATTTCCACAACATACCATACATGGTAAGAAAGCATGGAAAATGCTTTAATTTGAAAAGCAACCTTCTCGGAGGACTAAAGAAATGTACCATAATGCCAGTCAAACAAAAATGTTAAGTTACCGCAGGTGAGCTCATCCTTAAAACAGAGATCCACAATAAACTCTTCCCGTGTATGGGATTTCAGCCACTCAGACATTTCATTTCAGATTACCAAAATAAAACTAAGTTTTCCGTAGTAATCTCATATTCCTGACTCGAATGTGCAGTTCTAGCACAGGTGTGTACATCTGGATCACCTGGGCTTTCACTTTACTTGAAATTGGGGCACTTTCAGAAAATAAGAGCCTGCACAGGACACATCTCAGTTTCACACTAAAATATAGTTCTAGTCTGTCAGCAACACACTTTCCACGTGGAACCCCCCCAAAAGCAGTCACTTTTGTCTGGAAGCTGACTGTTCACATCATGACACACACAGCACAAGCTTCACAGGAATGAGCTACCAGTCACTCCTGGAAGTAACGTGAATCCAAGTATATATACAGCCTTGACTTCCAGCTCCCTTTCTTCCTAAAATTTTGGCAGGAGTTGACAAAAGCAAGGCATGCTATATCCCATTGCTACAACTCTTAGGTGTTCTGCTGCACACACCAGAAGCAGATTGACGCACAAACTGTGCAAATCCCATGCCATCGTCATGGTGGGTTCACATTATTTCATAATGGGTAGAAAAATGACTCAATCACTAGCAAGTGATTGAGTAGCTTTAGGAACCACCTCAACAGCAATTTCAGTGCTCCCCCAGAAAATCCATCTCCTAGCTGTCAGCCTCATTATGCATGTCAAGCAAAGTACATAACACTAGCTCCCAGGACACCGAGCATGCAAGCTTGTCTTTGTAATGCTCACAAATCAGAATCCATAGGAGTCCAGCATTTCTATTCCTTATGAGGAAGGACAGCCTGCTGGAGATCAAAATTACTGTCTTTGCTACTCAGTAAAACATCTGCTGGGAACTAGAAGATGCATGAGACACCAGAAACAGTCATGAAGGAGGAGCAGAAGCCAAGACACAATAATATATCATCCTCATTAACTCAGGAAACAAAGTCCAAGGCTGTAACGGAGAGCAGACTGATACCACTGCATTCCACCAGAGTATCACCAGTAGGGCTCTTAAAAGTGTTGGTCAGAGCAAATAAATTTGTTCTGATAACAACCTCCCCAGACTCAGTACTGGGAGGAGCGGAGTGTTACCAATTTTGGTTTAAAGCTTATGCTTGCAGTAATTTGTCTGAGGAGGGAGGAGACATCGATATAGGCACCTGAACTGCAGCTTCTCCCACACTGTTGCAATAGCATGATCTTTGCAAGGCAAGCAGCAAAGTCTGCCGCGCATGGGATTCAAGTAGAGACATTTAAAATTTCACAATTGCAAAATATTCATGCATCACGCAAGCCTCCATCAGTGAACACCTGTATTTTTCTCCAGAGAAAGTGAAGCAAAGCACAAGAACACAGAAGAACGCTGCTAGGTTTCTGAATTGCTAAGACAGGCAGGACAGCAGCAAAGAAGAAAAAACATATATGCTACTATATGCTTAAGTGAAAGGAGAGAGAGGTGCACGAGGCTAAAGACAAAACTATTATGGACATAGAATAAAGCCGGGATGGAGAAAAGATGTTGAGAAGTGTCAGACAATTATAACCAAAACAGTTAATGACACAGAGCCATCACCTGAAAGATGACTACAGCAGGACAAACATGGAGATAAATGTATTTTTTTAAAAATCACAGAACAAATTTCAAGCAAACATGACCCTCCAACAGGATGGCGACTAAGGCCACCAGAGCTCAAGTGGGCTTTCATTCAGTACTGATGGCAACAGCAGCATTGTGTCACAAGAAGAGGACAGATGCTAAATGGAGTTGGAAACTTGTACCTATTACACCTGTGAGTGGTAATAAAAAAGCCTCATCATTTCTTTTCTTCTCCCCCACCACTCAACTCTTGGGACCCTTGACACTGGAGAAGGGAGTGAGGATTCAGTGAGAGCTTTCAGATTGAAAGCAAAACCCTGAAAACATGCACACCTTCCTTCACTCAGGTCCTTTTCTAAGACTTCACATGAAACTTGTTTAGCAATTACTTTTCGCTCCTCCACAGTTTCCCCTGCCTGGGCTGCCTTGCTGCAGAACACACTGTGCAGATTGCCGGTGGTCAGCTATAGCAAGTTACAAGTCATTAAAACACCATCTGCTCCCTGACAAAAACAATAACAAAAAAATCACCAAAAAAACCTCACATCCGTTTCTTCCTTCCATCTAAAAGTTTACAGACAGAGGTGCAAATTCAAACACCATCTCTACGAAGGCACTAAACTATATTCAGAAAATTATTCTACAAGCCAAGAGCTTTCTTCCACGACATTTCCCTCAACACCTTAAAGCCAAATGAATCACAACAGATGCTACTCATTTTGCAAGAAAGACAAGCCAAGCTTCTTAAATCTGCATTTGTAAGATAGAAATATCTGCTAAACAAGCAGTTTATGTTTTAATCACTTACAAGAAACTAACAGTCAAGAAACCTCCAACCAAACCACACGACAACAAAATCACCAAACCATTTAAATGAAATTGCTAACACTGGAAACTAATGCGTTTTTTTAGACCCACAGAAATGTCTACAAAATGCCTACAGTGAATCACAGTTCAAATTTACATGTGATACCTCAGACATGTTTCAGCCATCACTTTTGAACACTGTACATTGAGATCAACGCCAGGTCTCTCTCACTCTAACTTCCCTTTCCTCTTCCTGGGCTGCCAGCACAACTGTTTTTTTACATATTAAATTCACAAAAGGTCAACTGCCACACAATATTCCGTACACAGAATTAAAAGAAAAAACAAATTATAAATCACTGTCTTTAGTTCTTAAGAACAATACACAATGAAGTTACCCTTAACACTGTTTTCTTAAAATGCAACAAACCTTAGCTTCCTGGAGTTTAAAATTAAACCCAAAACCCAAAAGAACCAGCAGTTTGAGAAGCCTGAGCCTCCTGTTGCTGCACAGCAATACCAAGAGACCGTGGTGTTACAGAAAAATTACCGGTCTCTTCTTCCGAAAGCAGACTAAAGCCATCTCATTTTTCTGCTGGATCTTCACTAGCCTGATGCATAAGATACTGTTGCAAGTTCTGATGAGGAAGACAGGAAGATACGATTTTGAACTGTTCACAGCATGAGAAGTGTCATGCTGGTAAGTATTTCAGATGCATAATGAATTCTTGTACCTGTAATAAGAGGAAGAAGGAGCCCACAAATTATTATCCAGAATAATTAAGGAACAGAGTTTAGAAATAAATCCATGTAAGGGAAAAAAGAACAAAAATGCAGGAAGATAGGCAAAGCTACATCTGCAATATATTTGTCTGAGAGTCCTATCGGCAAATATTTAATCTATATAGGATGTAAAGATAAATAATTTCTTCTCTTTTTGAGAAGGTGATACTTGGAAGCATTCACAGAATACAGCAACTGAAACAGTACAGCTCAATGTTGACTTTTGCCTTATTCTGTTCATGCCTCAATTCCATCTATGCTGCTAATATGGCAGTTAATAAGATGGAGATTATTTCAGTATATTTACATTAAGAGATAACACAAGTCCTGTTCTTAAGTAGATTGTATTTACAAAAACAATCTATCAATCACAGAGGAAAGTGACTTAAGATAAGCAAAAAAAATCCAGTTTTCTTCATGTCATAAAGAAAGATGAAATATAATTTGATAACTCATAAAATAAATAGTAAAAATAAGTGTATTAAAGTTCTTTTCTGGTCAATTAGTAACAAAAAATAAATATTTATACTCAATAAATGGTACAACATGCAGCCATCGATTTGTTAAGCCTGAAAAATAACCACCACCTACCAGATCTTTAATCTTCCTTTTGACACAAATCAAGCTCTGTTTAGGAAGAAGGCAGAAATCAACAATAAGATATACAAGGAAACTTTTTAAGTCTACTGAAGATGGATATTGTTTATAAGCCAAAAACAGGGGGAAAAGTACAAAAGCTTGTTTTAATTCAACAAGAACATGTCTCTGAACACCAAAGTAGCACAACTTGTAACATGTGATCTGAGTGACCAGAGCAGAGGTCTTCCACAAATTTAAAAAGAAAGCAAATCAGAACCACCAAAAACCAAGCCCTCTCAGACCACAGGCCTCATTTCCTTACACCAGCTCTTAGTTTACATAAGAAGAAAGCACATTTCCCTGCTCCAAGCTGACAACCAAACAGAGCTGATGGCACTGAAAAAAACTGATTATTAAGCTTCAAAGAAAAATATTCTTGTTAACGCATGGAGACGAATACTGAGCGGTGTTCTTTGAAGCACTGACAGTAAGCGGGTATAGTTAATATTTAATTAAAGTATCTGACATGGTACAGATCCATCTGCACACTCTCTCAGGTTTATTTTTCGCCAGTTTTTCCTTCACTTTATAGGGCAGCTCATTGCTCCCTGTTCTGCATTCTACCTTGATTAGCATGTATAAGCTTTCTGCTTGGTGCTTCTTTGGCTTAGTAGACTTTTTTTTTTAATCAAAGGAGAACTTTTTTCATCAAGGAAGAACATTCATTCTTGTTGATGATTTCAGAATTGTGTCTTAAAAATTCTGCTTACACTTAATAATTTTGTGTGCTATTTAAATAGATGGAATTGTCATTTTTGTAGAGGAAATGCTTTCTGCTTGCCAGTATCACAGGCCTCAAGTCCATGCTTTCTTCTGATGACTTTCTATCCCACATCTTTTAGTGTAGCTGTTTGCATTAAGGCTTATCCTGACCCTTTTCAAGGCTTGCAAGCTAGAATCAAGGTCCTGTTTTTAAAAACAGGAAGCAGTAAATCTTTATAGGTAGGTTAGTGTGGGGTCCTTAATTCTGTGTACAAAACAAGATCCAAATGTTAGCTTATTGGCTTCTCTGCGCAATCAAAGAGTACATTTTAATTACTGATGAGAAATTACAAAATTGTGATTTCAGCAGAGGAAATATGTACTGTAACATAAATCTCCCAGCCTCCAACAGATCATAACAGACAGTGCAGTAAGACCCTTAGCATTAGAATAATAACTTTTCATGTATTGTGCAGATTCAATTTCGAATTTTTTTTAAAGACATTAATTGAAGCAAAAACATACCTTCAAAGTCTGCAATTTGCATCATACATATAAGCAAAGTTGCTTTACTTACCCATACCAAGAACTTCTTTTTTTCTAAAGGAGGCTGCAAATAAGATGAAGGACTGCAGGTCACAGCTACCTCGACTGTTGTGTTAGGCTGAAGACCTAGCTGGGAGCCCTGCACTGAGAATTGCCAGCTAGCAGTTTACAGGAGGTTATCTCCTTCTAATGTATTGCCAGGACACTCTTTCCTATGCAAATATATACAGGTACACACGCAAAGTATGTTCTACAGGTTCAGCAAATCCTTGCAGTAAAGCAGACACTACCTAGGCCCTGTATCACATCCAGACAGCACATAGCACTGTCTAAGTAACACGGGCAAGCATATCACTTCAGGAAAAGAAAAAAAATAAACCCTCCTCCAGCTAGTAGTCCTTCACAGTGTCTGATCTATCTGGAAAGAATATAAGGGTATCATCATGCCTTCTTCTAAAACTATAATCTCCCGAAAAACAGCTAAAGCCACAGATAGTCAAATGGTGCCTGGAGCTACAAGAAATCAGACAGAAAATTTCCTTCAGCACTTTAATGGTGATTTTTCCAGGAGACCAAGGCAGAAGACAGATGGTAAGTACCCAGTGAAACTGGAACAGGTAATGTAGCTGGAACAGCAGACAAAGCAGACAGGTCATAACTCACAAGAAAAAGCAGTAATCCCAGACGTCTTTTCCTCAATAAAGCTAACAAAAAGGAGGCCCTCACCATCCTACTTACACAGAAAAAAATGGACTGAAGAGAAGCAAAAAGGCCACCTCAACACTGGCAGAGGAGATGCCATTAGGTTAGGAAAGTGATGCAAGTGGTCTTCACTCACAAAAGATACTCCTCCATTAGTAATGTGCACATTACATCCACTTTAAGTATATTAGACATCAGCTACAAAAAGCATGGCCAGATGTTCAGCGACAGTAAATTAACCCTATCTGCTACTTCAGGTAGGAATTTAACAGTACTCATCAATCCTTCTCCTTTCCCTCTCCTCATTAACACAACTTTTGTGACATTGCCTGAACTGGAAACGTATATTATATTAGGGACAAAAATCAGAAGGCAATACGACAGAAAAGCACAAAGCATTGTAAGGTCCTCCCATTAGAAATGGAAAGAGCAGAGGAGCAGATTTCTTATTCAGAGAATCACTCATGATCAGCCATCTGGAGAGCTGGAAAATACGCAAGTCTAAAAACTAATACTGATACAGACATTTCTTTCAAGGTCTTGCAGACCTTGTCCTTTGGCTCCCCAATACAAGACCTAAATGACTTCTCCTGTTGCAGAGACCTCTCTCTTCACCTCCCAAAGGGGAAAGAGAGCTTTAAGAACAATGAGCATTAAGAGAAGAGAGCACGTCTGCATTATCTTCTGCTGCAGCATAATCAGTTACTCAACTGTACAGTCATACTAGCAATATTTAACATGTTTTCCAAAATTATATTGTCTGGCACACTATACCCAGAATAAACGCATGGTGGCTGTATAGTACATGTAACAAACCCACTGAGATGAGTCAAAGCCAAATTTTCCCTCCATTTGTCCCAAGTTTACAGTGCAGACTATTAACCAAGTTTAGCTGGTATATAATATCTCCATGTGGCAATATTGTCCAGAAGGAGAACAAGCTATCAGAAACAATGAATTGACACCAAGCCGATGCCTGTTTGTGGCCCGTCTACAGAACTTTTCCTTTGAGGTTTTCCCTCCCAACCACACTAGCTGTTATTTGACATCTTCAACAAATAATATTTAAGCTTTTATTTTATTTAACTCTGCATCTAGACAAACTTTTTTCCTCTAGACTTGGATTAAACATATTCATAATTACTCAAACACTCCTTGCTAAAAGGAGCAATAGCTGTGCCACTTCCAAGTCTTGTCACTTTCATCTTGTTAATGTTTCAACTCAGAACCACTCCTCTGTTTCTAGAACTGGTATACTAGAAAAAGTTAACACTTCCCTTAGGTACCAACCTGATGTCTTTGGATACTTTATTCCATATTTATGCATGGACTATGCATTAATAGAATCATCACGTTTCAAGTACTTAAAATATATACTCTTTCTGTAAAGTTACTCAGTCTTCTTTGCAAAAAAATCCAGTAATCTTGAGTGTCCAATAGTCCCTCAAAAAGTGCAGTACAGCAGCTTCCAAGACTTGTGGCAAAAACACAACAGTAGCATTAGTCATATCAGAGTATTTAACTTCCACCAAAAAAATTAAATTATACATCCACCTACTTGGGAAAAAGAGCACTTGGTTGACTTCACAGGTACTCTTCACCTGGCAGCGACCACGGCCTGAAACAAAGCAGTTCCGGGAGTCCACACCACCCCCACCCAGCACCACTCCTACAATTTACACTTAGTTTAGCTCCCAGTTGTAACCCTATGGAGGCAGTGTTCAGTAAAGCACACAAATGCAGTCTCACGTTCAGCACCCACGGTGTAGGTGGCAAGGAGTCGGCACGACTAACATGTTCCTACACAGGAAGCACAAAGATTATCTGTGCCCATCTACAAAGCAGGAGATGCACCAATGGTAAAGCGCCTAAGAACAAATAAATTACTCCCTCAAGCAGATAAGCTGCCTCATTTTCACACTGCACATGTGAGAGTGGGGATGAGGGAGAATAAAAACCTAAGTGGTTCACTCTTAAAAGTCAGGCCCAAGTAACGTAGACTGCATTATATGCATTGCCATAACACATCTGTTTAGACCAAAACATTCTCCTTGCATTATGCAATCAATTGCACTGCTCTAAATGGTATCTAAACTGGCTCAGTTCCGTTCAGAGACACAAATAAACTTGTTCTTGTGATTGCTTTCCACTGGAAAAAGTACTGAAAGAAATATCACAAGAACTCTGATTACATCAAAAGCCTTGTAACAGAGCTCTTATTAGACAAAGGTAAAGTCATGCAAAGAAGGAGACTGGTGACCTTCTACAGCCACGTTAAATATTTGGTTTTGTATTTGTTATGTATTTAGAGTTTCAGACCGAAACTCTAGTATGTTTCAGTCCTTCTCTGAGACTAGTCCTCCAGTGAGGAACAATAGGAAACCTGCTCTCCTGGTACAGTATGGTGCTGCTGTATGTGAGTCCCACAGCTGACAAACAACAAACTGCAGTTTATGCAGACTCACTGCTTTAATGCCTAAACAATATCCTAGCTATCCCTTCTGCGCTAAAGAATAGTATTTGACTACTGCAGCATAAAGGTTCACTAGCTGCACCAAAACCTCCACTGCGAATTAACGGCCTCCTCTTCTCCTGGCAGCACCAGCAGCCCACCACACAAAGAACAAAACTCTTACCCTGCTCCTCTCTACCACCCGTCCCCACGCACATTGCAGGTCTCTCGGGCAGCCACCTCTGAGACGAGACTGGAAGGAACAGCTTGCACAGGGGGTGGCAAACTTGAGACTTATTCTGAAAGCTTCATGTGGCTGTGAACAGTATTTTTCCCTAACTCCAGTCATACACTCTACAGTATTTTCATCCCCTGCAGAGACAAACCATGCCATGGCCTGCTTCAAAGAAAAAACAGTGACCCCTAAGCAGCTATTTACACCAGAACTAAATATGCAAGAAAGAAAAAATATGCTATTTAGTACTGAAAAGAGCTTATATGCGTCACCACGTATCCTCACACCAAGTGATCTTTTCTACTACACTGCACCCAGACCAAGGAAACTAATGTTTCAAATTTCTCAATTCCGTGCCATTTAAGGAGTTTCTAATCACTGATTTATAGCATTACCACACTTCTTTTTAAAACCTGCAAAGATTGCAAGACCATAAAATATGAATATATTAACTAAAAAATTAGGTTAATGCAATATTGAAGGAAATGTCACCCATATTTTACCTAAAAAAAAGTTTTCACTTTGCCCATAAAGGATGCTTTTTACTACATGTCTTAGAAATAATTAGAAAAAAAATCCACACGAAATTTCAAGCAAATGAACTTGCTGTGTACCTGGCCAAACGTTTCATGAATCTTAATAAGTCACATTTCACCTTCAGAATACAGCCAGGAATCTTTTATAATTCATGAACTTGACACCAACTAAATCTATAATTTGCTTTCACAAATCTTCTATCAACAATATGACTCTCTTTTTAAGTATCACCATCCAGTTATAAGTAATAAATTGTTTGCCTTAACTCTCCAAATCATCTGTAAGAAATACAATATCTAAAGAACATTTTTGAGGAAAAATATGCCAATCACTGAGACGTGGCCCTCTTAGGTAGTTAGAAAAAGACCTACTGTATATGAGACAAAGCCAGGTTTGGAATGATGCTTCTGCTAGTTGAAGAGTCATGTGAACCATTCATGGGCGTTTTTCATTACTTTGGGGTGGAATGCATCCTTTAATTTATTAAACCTTGGGAATGCTTAGGAATAGATAAATAACGCCCAAGCCACAGTCAAGTGCCCAACTCAGTTTACTAGACCACCTGCTTACTATCGGCTTTAAACATGTGAATTCTAAAAAAACCCACTTATTTTCTGATGCGTAATTCCTTAAATAGCTAAAACTGTCAACCAAAAAAAGTCTTCCTACAACACGCATGCTTCCCTAAGTTGAGCAAGAACACTCAATCAAATCAAAATTTTTTTCACATGTTTAAATGACCAGTACTATACTCGCACTTCCAAGTCCAAGTCTATTCAAAAGAAACTCACTGGTCTTTTGAAAAAACCTTTGAAATACCATGGCTTCTGTTCGCTGGCAAGGAAAAGATAACTCTGGAAGGAAACATGCTGGTTTGCCTTATCTCAACTGAATAGTCACATTAACAGCTTCTGCAGTACTGCAACACAAACACTGGGTGACAGGATTAATGCACTGGAAAATGTCTGAACATACAGATAGCATACGAACTAGCTCAAGCTTAGATGAAATGAGAACACTTTCAAATGGATGAATGAATGGTTAAATGAAAAAAAAAGATCAGATACACTCATTCCCATATTGTGTCAAAGTCACTGTAACGTTAAAAACTTCTAGATAGACAGATGTAGCATTTTTAGTGGATGAACGATCAGTGCTGTACTCTGTGCTGAGGGAACAAGCTGAGATAAAACCTTACATCCACGATTAAGACTGTGAAGAAAACGAGGTTTATTTATTCCTCTCCTAGCACCAGAAGTCCAAGCTATTTCCTCAAAGTGAAAATCTTACTTCCCAAATGCCTCTTACCATCTGTCAAACAGTTTTAGCTGTTCTCAATAGGCTTCTTATGCTACTATACAAGTTACATCTGCAACAGATTTCCTTCTTGTAGAGTACAGATGGAATTAAACACTGTTTTATAACAAATATAGCAAAATACTGCTCCAGATTTCAACTGTGTACAATCCAGAACCAATTACTCCGAATAAAACACTTTTAACATATCTGCTGCTAATCAGTGGCCTATTATGAGCACTTTTTCCCAAACTTCACTTGCTGCATTTATAGGATTAAACACTGTATGTAGGCCTTCCTTTTAAAAGTCAGTGTCAGTCCTCAGAACACCAAGCTCCACCAAGCTCTCTACCATGGTATGAAATTACCAAAATGAGACAAATCACCAGAAAAGCAGCATGCAATTTGCTGTTCCACAAGCTGGACAAGCATATGTTTTAAGACAAAGCCACACAGAGCTGCTTCTACTGCATCTAAAGTGATGGTGTTTCTTAGGCAGAGAAACTACCTCCTTGATCAGAAGCTATTTTATAAAAGCATCCCAAAAACAACGCAGATTCTTCGAGTCCAGGGTCCAAAATAGTCCACAAGGCAGCAACAATATATCTCCTCTACTAATTATCAATACCCTGAAGTATTAATTTTTCAAAGTCAATAACTCATTTTTTTCTAATTTCTGATTACTAGACCTTCTAACACCTAAAAAACTTGTGCAAGACACACTTGTCTCAATATTTGCTCACAGGAGAAGAAAGAGCCTTACAAAGCCCTTCACATAGCTCCATCTTTAAAATCAGAACATGACTCTGTATTAGTGGGAAATAAGAAGTGCAGGCAGCAGAGGGAAGGAAGGGAACTATTGACCAGCTGAAGCTAAACACAGAGGTTATCAACTTTACCCAAAAAACAAGAGAACAGCGAAAGAAATCACTCAAGCAAAATTCATAGACAGTCCTCTAAACTGAATCAAAGGCTTTGGGAAAAACATTTTTTGTTGCTGTGGGGTTTTTTTGTTGGTTGGGTTTTTTTCAACAAAACCAATAACCAAGACTGTGTCCATCATTTCTTCTGTCTTAAATGATACGTATTTCTGAACTATATTAGCATCAACCACCTGTTCTAATAGAAGTCAATTGTAACTGCTGTCTAACAAAACAGAAAAGTTTAACTAATTCAACACCATTATGACCACATCAGAACACTGAGGGGGGGAAAAAAAAGCCAAACAGTAAAGGCAGTTCATGCAGGAAGTCATCTAAAGAATCATTTGACACTTAGAAGTAGTATTTTTAACTTCCTCACCAATTCACCAAAACAGCCTAGGCGAAGAACTATGCTGCTTCACTCTTCCTGTACAAACAGTGACTACACAAATCTCCCTCAAAAAGCTTTCTGCTACTGCTCCTCCGCTTCCCAACTGCACATCTGCCGTAGAAGCAAAATCTTCATTAACAGCATACTCTATTATGAATCACAATTTACCCGACCAAGATGTTCACACTGCAGTTTGGAGAATAGGATCATCAACTTCTGTGTTTGTACTACTTTAATTCCATTGCATAGACTGGAGAAAAACCCACACTTGTAGAGAGTAAGACTATGCTGTTTTCTACAGCTATCACTATTTCTTCAGTGAAGGTCTTTTTCTGTTTTCCTTCACAATTCTCCGTTTTGTTGAACAATAAAAATTGTTCTTCTGCATTTAATCACAAATTTCAGTAATGTAGAGCTTGATGCATGTTCATTAAAAAGAAACAAACAGAACTAAAACAAACTACATTGCTTGGCCCATTGGGAAGTTCTAAGTACACGGCATTATGCAATTTCTCCAACAAATTCAGTCTTCTGTTTCAGAACAGGAAATAAGAGATAAATTATCTGACAGACAGCCTAAAGCAAGAGGAATTACACAGCACAAGAAGGAAAAAGGGAGAAAAGGCCCTTAGACAACCCTCCTGCATGCTTTGGGAAACAGAATTTGTGGGAAATGCAGTGGGGAAGCAGGTGGTAAAACAGTAATCAGTGAAGAGATGAAAGCCTAATAACTGACTTGACACAGTTCATTAAAACTTGGCTGAGTGTTCTATGCAAAGATTTACTGGACGGAGAGGAGGCTGGAACACAACTTCACAGAATACAAAGTATGCATAGTTTCTTTACTAAGTAGTTGCACAACCATTTATTTGAAAGCGTAACAGCAGACCAGACAAAAGAAAATGGCTAAGTATTGCATCGCCTCAGACCATTCTTGATCACTTCAACAGAATTTAAGAAAAGGCAATCTAAAAATGAGCAATCTTCAACAAACTTCCTTTCCCCAAAATTATTTTCCTTTAATTTCTGCGTTTTATCTCTCTTTGGAGCAAAACCTGAGATAACACAGCAAGCACTATTAAAAGAACAGGAGCACAGAAGTTTGACTTTCTGTCCCAATTCAGTTCCCTGTAAAAAGTGTACGAGTCCAATATTTTTTCCTGCAATATCAGAAAATTCCTGTGTTGTAGAAGTGAACAAACATCAACAAGCATTTATAGAACAGAGTTTGAGGTACTCTGGGTGTTTACATGTGCAGCAGAAATATGAGCTGGATAGCCCTTTACTAAAAAGTAATTTTTTAACTAATTTGACAAAGCAGCATTTTTAAAAAGAGCTTTTTCCCTGACCCATGATTAAAGTAGAAAAAAGATTATTTATCGCTAGGTCTAAGCTACATCAGCCTCGACAAATTTGGTTTACTTACAACATGACTTTTAGGGTCTTTTCCAAGCTAAATGATTCTACGATCTCCACAAATCTACAATAAAAAAAATAAAAATACAGAGGAGCCAAAGGGTCCACAAGTGACCACAATCACATATCTCTTTTTTCCCCAACTAGTTTCAGTTCTGAAGTAGACACATCAAACCAGCATCTGGAAAGGAGGGCTCTATGGCCAGGTTTTGCAAAGTTGTATAATCAATAAACAAATTACTTCAAAGCTCAAGAGTTTTGACTAAAAACTAGTACATGGCTAAAACAACAAACTACCTCAGAAGTTTGCAGGGAATTCTGAAACAAAACAGCACACAGAAAATTTCACCAGTCCCTTCTACAGTTACTTGACAGCCAGCAATGCAATTGCGTTCATCTCTCCTCGTATCTTCCGCATCATCTAAAACCAGAGCTGTATCAACTCTAAACTCTCACTCGCCAAACAACAGACCTGACAAAGACAAGTGGGAAGCACCGCTCCTTACAAAGTTCTGTTACTGCCCATCATGTTCACTGCAGACCAACAACTCAATACTAACTCCTGTCTTTTCAAAACTCCAAACCTGAGGTTGATAATTAACAAGCATCAGCAGGGCCCCGGTTGCATTAACACTTAACAGATCAAACAGTTTTATATTTCCTATTACTAAGTTGAAATAATTGAAGTTATGGAAGTTGCCAAATGAAAGTCAAGTGTTTTTAAAAGGTATCCTGATCTCAATCCCAAGAACTCTGTTTTGTTTGGACAGTGGCAGCACGAAACACGCTAGAAACATCTTCAGTGGCACACTGAATTGATGGCTTTCCTCCTTTCAGGAAAAGAATTCTACAGCGCACTGCTATAACACACTATTTGTGAAGACTATTATTTCAAGGAACCGTGTGAACCTCATCTGAACGATCACCGATTTCGTTGAGCAAAACCCCCGTAGAGCCCCGGCTCTTTAGGAAGCGAGCCATTTCCAAGGCCTGCTAACAGAGATACAGAAGCGCGGCTGGCAGCGCCACGGGACTGAGGTCAGTAACTAGGTTTCGCTCCCCAGGGCACGGCTACAGCACAAGATTATTCTCCCAGTGCGAGGGGAAGGAGGTTACCGGCAGTCACAGCAGCTACATTTTAACTGCATCTAACGCGACCGGTTTCCAACGGCGGCCGGCGGGCGCGGGCGGGCCCGGGGAGCGCGCACGGCAATTGGCAGCAGCCGGCCCGCGGCTCCGGAGCCCC
>VZTD01000110.1:152195-204332 GCA_013397725.1 Rhagologus leucostigma | reverse complement strand
CTGCGCGTGGGCGGCGGGCGGGCGCGGGGGCCGCCGCAGCGCCGGGGCTGGTGCCCTGGAGCTGCCGAGAGGAATCCGCCTCTTCCGAGCGGCGCTGGTCCTGCCGGTGGGAACCGCGAGCTGCGCAGAACGCAGGGAGAAGTGCGGGCATAGGTAGCACGGCAGCGATGCATCGCTCACCCGGCGTGGTGTTGCGGGATAACTTAGGCAGCCGAAAAGTAGTTACAATGGAAATAAAATGCGGTCTGAAGCATGCCCCAAAAACTGAGAGACGTGGTCTCAGATGGACATCGCAAAAGGAACCCCGCATTGCTTTTTTCTCTTTTTTTTATCACCTCAAAATGTGACTTCTCAGAATCACAGAACCAATTAGGTTGGAAAATATCTCTGAGATCATCGAATCTAACCTATGCCCCAACACCACCATGTCAATTAGACCATGGCACTAAGTGCCACATCCAGTCTTTCCTTAAACACCTCCAGGGACGGATGGTGGCTCCACCACCTCCCTGGCCAGCCCACTCCTATGTCTAATCACCCGTTCTATGAAGAAATCCTTCCTAATGTCCAACTTAAACCTTCCCTGGCTCAGCTTAAGGCTGTGTCCTCTTGTCTTGTTGCTGGCTGCGTGGGAGAAGAGACTGACCCTCACCTGGCTACAACCTCCTTTGAGGGAGTTGTAGACAGCAGTAATGCTACCCCTGAGCCTCCTCTTCTCCTAGCACTTTTAAACACATCCTCGGTAATAAGAACCACCGTGAGCAACTTACATATATTACTGTATTCCAAGTGACATCAGCGTGTACCTCAGGTTGTTATTGCCTGCCAGTTGACAGTACTGAAAATAGTTGCAAAATGCGGAGCATCTTCACTCTATTTCAGGGGAAAGTACTGTCAGTACATCCAGAAGATATCTGGCACCTTCAGCACTGACCCCCAACGAATGACGCAGAAAAGTTGACAAAGGATTAATGTTTCCAACTCCAAAAATAAGTCTTTTTGCTCTGTCCAATTTTCATAAAATCATCTGCTATATCTCAATTATGTAGCAGTGTCACTAGGAGTCCATTATCTTGGGCTAATGTTTCACTCACAATCTTTTCATTCTGTTCCTTGGAATCAGAGTTAATTTAAAGGCTGACTATTCTTTCCTCAGTACTTTTTTATGCTTCTGTAGAAAGATATGTTCATATTCCTGGCTGTGAAAGATTGCTTTGTCTTCTCAGCAATGAGGTATAAAATGTTGAATAATACAGAGAACATATCTAATGATGAAAACAAAATTGAAGTTTCTTTGTACAAAGCCTTTTGTAATTAAACAATACTTCTTCCCAAAGGAGGGCTCTGGAATGAGATAATTCGCTCCGACAAGAGCTACTCACCCAGGCTTTCTTACTGTAGAGCTTTAATTCACAAAGGTGGTTGTAGTCTACAGAACAGACTGAGTCTAGCTTTGGGAAGCCATCCTGCGCATGTGTGTGATTCATGACTCATTTATGTCTTGCCTTGTGACAGAGCAATGCTTTAAAAGTTATTTCAAGGACACCATATTTCACACTTTCACACTGAGAGCTCCATAAACATGGAGTTCTTCAAGTCGTGCTAAGCACTCACGGAGGGGTCACAGTTTCAGATATACAAAGTACGTGATATCAGGCTGTTGTGTGCAGCTGAGTGAGTATGCCAGGGGAATCCACACTGTGCTTTTTGCTTCTCCTGGAGGGCACTGGTAAACTCTTGTTACTTGTTCCTTAGAGTGCTTTCCTAGCTTTATAGGGTTCTTGTATTCTTGTCTGAGATAGAAGCGGGAGGCTGGCAGCACACCAAAGTAGCAAGAGTTTATGGAGAACTCAGGCCTCTGCTCACAAGGCTTACGCTGAATCATATACGTGCTGATGCTTTCATGGGTTGCACAATGCTGAACTGTGCCTCAGATATTTTTTATTAAAGGATGTCTTATAGGGAAAATGAGGGTGAAATACCCTTAAAGTATGACAGCTTCAGATCTGAGGACACAGAGAACTGATGAGTAGTGGGTGTTTGCATCTCACTCCTTAGGACTATCAGATGGAAAAAATACTTAACTATCACCACAAATACAGGTAATCATAGAATGGTTTGGGTTGGAAGGGACCTTTAAAGATTATCTAGTCCAAACCCCTTGCCAAGTGCAGGGATACTTCCACCTAGACCGTGTTGCTCACAGCCCTATTCAACGTGGCCTTGAATGTTCACAGGGATGATACAGCCACCTCTCTGGACAACTTGTTGCAGTGTTTGACCACCCTTCACTGTAAGGCATTTCTTCTTTCTATCTAGTCTGATTCTATCCTCATTCAGTTTCAATCCGTTTCCCTTTATCTTATCACTAAATGCTCCTGTAAAAAGTCTTTTCCCAGCTTTCTTGTAGGTCCCCTTCAGGTACTGGAACGTCCTATAAAGTCTCCCTGGAGCCTTCTCTTCTCCGTGCTGACCAGCCACAACGCTCACACCCTCATAAGAGATGTGCTTCATGCTTTTGATCATCTTCATGGCCTTCCTCTGGACTTTTCTCAGCAAGTCAAGATCCTTCTTATGTTGGAGATCCCAGAGGTGGATGCTCTGGACTAGGGAAAGCATTTGCCTGCACTGTATACATCTGTGATCAGGAATAAACAAACAGGTTTATTCCACAGCTAGCAGAATAAAAGAATTATCTATTTTTTTTGCTGTAGAAACACCACAACTACTAATTCTGTTAATATGAGGGTCAGAGAAAGGATGTGAAAACTGCTCCATGAAAGGGGGAAAGCTCTGTTCCATCTTTGACATAGGTTTTTAATTAATTTAATTTTAATTAAAAGGGCATATTTAATTAGTTTAATTTTAATTAATAGGGCATATTTCCAATCCATTTAAAACAGCAGGGATTCAAGTAACTTAAAGGGGGACCTGGTGTTTGAGGTTGTCAGGGAATGACAAGGACAGGACTGTTCCCTAAGGGAAAGGTGAGTGGGGAGCTGACATTGGTAAGACACCTGTCAGAGCAGGTACCTCACCATCCAGGACCCACGTTCTCACATTCAGTTGAGTCAGACAGACCTAGAGACAGTCACAGTCAGCCAGAAGTCCAGATCATAAGGCAGTATCACAATGAAGACAGAGATCCCAGGTGAAGCCGGGAGCAAATTCCTTCAGTTGTCGTTAGGATGAGGTCCAGCAACCACCAAGGCAATGAGACCGGGCTGGTGTCAAGCCAGGAAGCCAGTCCACAGGTCAAAACTTGGATCAAGAATTGCTATAGCACAAACATAGTACTCTTGTAACACAGCTCAAATAAGAACTGAGGGCCCAGTGCTGTGCCTAAATAGAGCTTTTGGGCCTATTGGCATAAGTAGAAGCTGCAGATGAGGCTGCTTAGAGCCATTAAGGCTTATTAGTGCACTCAGGAGCACAAAGAGTTCATCTGGTCCCTTTTTTCCTTACAGGATAAAATTTGCAATTATATATTGAAGCAAGCTTTTCACCTCAGCTACCTACAGCTGCTTCCTGACTCAACTCTTGTAAAAGGAGGGGTGAAATGGTGACAGAAGAGCTGTGTGCTAGACATGAAGCTGAGCCACAGGAAGAACAACTTCCACCTGGAGTGTGGGAGCTTCTGGCAGTGCCACCATCTCAGGGTTAGTTCCCAAGTGCATCTGTTCTCAAAAAACAAGAAGTACTTCAGAGTTGAAGGTGAACAACAGAAAGGCAGAGTGTTTTGTTTTGTGGTTGTGCATATCTTAGATTATGATATGCACATGATTAGGGCTGATAGATGCTATAGGAACACAAACAAGCTCTGTTCAAAAAGAAGATAAGAAAATTTGCATTAATCTCAGATAACATACTTGCAGAGTTGCTAGAGGATATTTATTGTCATCCTGCTGGGGTTTGTCTTATTATCTAGTGTTAACACACACCACATGAGGCTTTGCTGTAAAAGAAAACATAGAAAGACTGAAAGCAACAGCAGAGTCTGAAATAAAATGAGAATTCTGCAGTCCTGGCAAGGGAGACTTCTGCACACCCTCACTTTATTTTTTGGTTTCTCTGAAGTGGATATCAGTTTCCTGCTACATCTTCAGGTGTAGAGAGCTCTGACAACATGGGGAAAATTAACAAAACCAGATGAAAAACCCTAGAAATACTGTATTAGAAATACTAAGAGGAAAAATACAGCAATTTTGTGTTTTCAGGGAAGCTGTCTTCCTTGCTCTTCCTGGAAGTTTCTGCTTGCAACATCTGTCAAAGAGAACAGAGGCTTTTGTTCTCAGCTTAAACAAAATCATTTTTAGTAGAAGTTAAGATTGAGACCTTCATTCTAATTAACAGAACTTGGTTTTAATTAAAAAGCAGCTGGGGTTTGGCAGAGAAGCAAGAAACTTCTTAAGTAAATGCTCACTTCAAGTGGTTTTAGCCTGTTCTGATGGAAAGGAGCTCAATTTTGGGTCTCTCCTCTGTGGGAGAGCCTTAGTGCTGCTGATAAAGCCATCAGCTCTGTGGCCTCTGAGCTCTTGTGGCCTCACTGCATAGCTTCGTGTTTTGGAGCAATTATCTGCATTCTGACGTTAGTGAAATTAGAACTTTAATTAAAATTAGAGAGGATTATTATTGGGTGGTAAGTACATTGTACGTGGTAGGAAACAATGTTTAGTAGTAGCCTTTTTATCATTGAGTTTGGTAATGCCCAGTTGTTTTAGAAGAAATGTTTTGAAGCTTTAAGACCACTGACATTGCTAATGATTTGAGTCTAATATAAAGTCAGCACATTTATGCTAATTAAAAATGAGATGAAAATATTTCCTCTTTGATTCTAGAAGCTGTATGGCAGCTATCTGAAGTATTCTTATTTACAGTACAGTAATTCTCACTGTCTTCAATTTCTTCACAGTTATGAATGCTATCCTTAGGAAATAACTTTTGCTGCAGTAATCCGTCATTTACCCCAGTCATTCACAGGACTAACATAAAAGAAGTCAAACTTAGTTTTGCACTGTTAGAACACATTTTTATTTCATTAGATGCAGAACTACTCATTCTGTCACAGACCTTGGCACTGCAGAATGTTCTTCCCTCCTTTAGATCTAAGCTTGTCTCTATGAGATATGTCAGTCCTGATCTTCTGCATTATATTTAGTTATTTAGGACACGGTGTTACAGGATTTTTAATTCAACTCAGGCATTTTTCAAGTACGCGCATATTTTTATTCTTTTGCATCACCAGTTCAAGTATTCTTAGCCCTGATCTGGTTTGTCATTTCTGCAGCTTTCAGTATGCTCTTGTCTGACAAGTCCTCTTTAAATATCTGCTGTATCAGCTCCTCTTCTGTCTTGGAGAAGCTCCTTCCCCCCATGTGTCTGTTTTTAGCCTCCAACTTTCATGTAGAGAACTTCACATTTCTCATGTACAGTGAACTGAGCTTGATAGGATTATATTTAGCTGTATCAGTAGGATTTTAATCCAGTAATCCTGTTGAGAGGGAGTTCTTCCAGCAAGGAGACCTAATGCATTTGTTTCACCTGCCACTTAGCTTACACACCTTTGCAGTCAGTTTTCTCAGAACTCCTTGTGTTCGTTTCGGCATTGTGAAGAAATAGAAAACAGCAACGCACTCTTGCACTAAATGGTAAACGTGAAGGACGTAAAACATTCGCATTGTACGGAATATCAGTTCTTTCTGCCTGCTACTGGGAAGTACCGAATGAATTCCTTATTTTGCTTTGCTTGTATGCGTGGCTTTTGTTTTGCTTATTAAAACCTCTTTATCTCCACCCACAAGTTTTCTCATTTTCACCTTTTGGATTCTCTCCCCATCCTATGGAGGGTGTGTGGGGTGTGTGAGTAAGCAGTTGCATGGGGCCAAGATGCTGTCTGGGAATAACCCAGGCACAATTCCTTTACCACATGCCAATTTTTTCAGGAAGGAAGGAAGACATGCACACATTAAGATCAGGACGCTCCAGGTTGAACCTTCTTTTCCGGAATTTCTTGCTGGTATGTTGTGTTTTCCTCAGTTACAGAATGGAAGAGAATATACTTAAAGTCATAAACCTGTCTTTCAAAAGGATGGAGCCTACTTGTGAGGGAGGAAGGGACCTCCATAGCTGTGATAGCTCCATAGCTTCTTTCTGGTCCCTTGTCAAGTCAGTGGGCAATATCGGTTGGTCCCTCCATTATGGGCTTTTTATCAAGGCTCTCTTCTCTGTTGCCTTTTGTGAGTCTTTTTATTGTCTGGGATGATTCTTTCACACTTATTTTTTTTTTCCAATAACTCTCTTCTATATGAATGCAATACCAGCCTAAATTTGGAAGAAGAAAGTTCATTTCACTCAGACTGAGTCCAGGCCCTCCCTTTCTCAGACTTATTTTGGGTTGCCAGCTAAGCAAGCCCGTTCAGCTGGACCATGACAGGTATGAATATGGTCCTCCTGTGACGAGCTGTTGAGAATGATGCCTCAGCTGAAGCAACAACTGCAATTGGTCCTTAGCAGATGCTTTCTTGCTGTAAGCCTCCCTCTTGACCCTTGACTGCCAGCTGGATTCATAACCTTGATGTATGCAGGTTTTATGTCTTTCTATTGTATGTCCTTAATGCATAATCCGTGAAACATATTCTATTTCCAGGCCTCGTCTTAACCTTAAGCAGTGTTGATCATGTCTCCGTTCCTTCATTTTCTTAGGAGATAGCTAAGTTCACTTAGCTTGTAAATGCTTGGTGTCTAGCACATTATTACTGAATAGAAAACTTTTATATTCACTGTTCAGGGCTGTTATATAGTCAGTGCTTGGGGGATTTTGTCAAAGAAAGTGTACTGTCACATTTGATTTCCTCTCACAGACAAACATTCATTAATTCGGTGTAAAGCACAGACATCTCTCAGAATCTTGTTTGGATTTTTATTTAGCAGGAGGGCAATTGAATCAAGGCTCCATCCACCTCTGCAAATGTGTGTTGTGATTACATGGTCTCCAGCCTGTTAGAAGCTGATGAAACATTTTCTAATCAGGGAAAGGCAACTCAAGCAATTTTCTCACTTTCAGCTCTTGTACCACACAGCTCCTGTGTTATCTAATACTTTGTTTTTATCATAAGAAAACCTGATGCAGAGAAAATTATGTATAAGTAACACACCCCATGTGTTTTTAGGTCCTTTCCATGTCATGCAAATCTATTTTGCATTCTTCATCATGTTTTTCTTATCTTGTTAATGTGTTAAAGGCCAGTGTCTCACATCTGGTCCTTGACACGCTGATCTTGAGATGCTGAGAGCTATGTTGATAGATGTAAACATAACAAATGAAATATGATGTGCATGCTTACCATTGCCCCAGCTACAGGAAACTTCTTGTCATTCCTCTCTGCTTGTAGCCTTGCTGTCTGCAAATCTAGTTGGAAGTTGCCTAGATGGCTCTGCATTTCTGTCTTATGAAATATCTGAGCTGTCTTTTCCTTTTAGGTTTTATTTGTCTGTGTACAGTTGTCATGAAGCTTGGCCATGAGCAACAACCTGAGTCCTGAGCCCTTCATTTATATGCGGAAGAGAATATACGTTATCGAGGATGAGGGAAATTCTAGAGGCCTGTGAAATGGAAATCACAGTGGCCACCTTTGAAAGGATGGAAGGGGAGAAGGAAACAACCAAGGAAAATACCCTTAGGCCCTTTTCCGTTCCTAGAAATAGCCCAGCATAAGTTATCTATGTGTAACTCCTAGAAGATAACAAGGTAATGAGCAACAGGCATTAATAAATCAGAACAAATCATGTGGAATTACCCTCTTTTTCTCTACCTAAGGAATTTTCCAAATGGGAGGAAGCCAATGTGATACATTTTAAATTTGGTAATACCTTAACAAGTACAAAGATACAGTCTACGTGCAACATCTGTAAAGTGGGAGTATAAGATACATTGAATTTTAATTTTCTGGTTTGAAAAACAGAAAAGTTGATAGTGGCTCCTGTGGGTTTTATAAAATGGTTAAAGGTAATATAATAGTATCCTTAATTCCATGTACTTTATTGAAATAAATATGAAAGTTCTCTGCTAGTGATAGTTATGCTGTTTTTTCCTCTATTTTTGCCTGTGTAAAGGCAACTTCGTGAAGTCCAGCAAGTCCACAGCATTTATTTGCTGAAGGAAAGCATTCACACAGTGTAAGTTTTCTTCAATAATCATGAACACATATGAGTGAAAAAAACACTTCAGTTGGACACTTTATTACATTGTTCTCCAGTGTGTACTTTTGACCTAATTCTGCACTGTGGTACTTCTAGAGTACAGAAATGAATCTACCTCTTTCAAGTGAGTTTCACCAGTGGGAATGTGTGTAGATTCAAGCTTATTGCATCCTGAAAACCGGAAAATATAGTTTCAAGGTCTGATTTTTTTTCATGAAAGCTTTAACTTAGCAAATAGCTCCATTAAATAATTCTTGTAACTAAAAATGACTGAGTCTAAACCTAGATGATTACTTCTAGTAAATTGTAGTGATTCTGAGTTCAATCCTGCCTTCATGGGTAGGGTTCTGTTAAGTCAATGGAGTGATCATTACTGTATAACTGTGAATATGACTAAAACCAGCTGCTCCTTCCCCAGCACCCCTCAGAAAAGCACTGCTTGTTAGGAGAATGTGTTCTGAACTGCTGTACTTCATACAAATGATACAACTGTGAAGTCTAGAATAAAAAACAAACAGCAGAGGGAGGCATACGAATAGGGAGAGGAGAAAAAAATGTAGACTTGAGACCTGAAAGCAAATGAGATGGAAAGAGAGAGCATGTGGTGCAGCGCGACAGTGAAGGGCACAGCTGCGCGAGTGGGAGATGGGAGGGTAACTGCTGGTAGGTACCCAGCCTATGAGCCTCTGGGAAACCAGCCCATTGCTAGGATTAATAAAAAAGTTGGGGGAAGCAATTTTGAATTTCCTGGAATCGCAAGGAGCGGGGATAACCGTGTTTGTTTTTTATTTTTTTTTCTCTTCATCCTGTTTCAGGTGAAACACTCTCAACTCAGGGAATTTTTTACTTTATTTACTCCCAGTTAGCACCAACTACTGATCACTGATTCCGGTATTGTGTGGAAAAAAGAGGGAACATAATTAAACACTTTAAGAGGCACCTTTCCTTCCTGAGGCTCTGCTTTGGCCAAACTCCTCTCCAGCTTCCATCCTAGTCTCCTATTTCACTGCAGGTCATGCAGTGACCCAGGGCAGATAGTGTTTGATTGTCTGATGACTGCTGTCTGCCACTCTCCTCTCTACAACTCTTTCCCTTCTCACTCCTTCCCTTCAGGCCTCTCTGGGGCTGCATATCCCCAACATTTTACATGACATCCCCAGCTGTAACAGAGGGCTTGAACACCTTTTCTTTCTGGTAAATCCATGGTTTTCTCTGGTACTGCAAAAATGGCTAGGCAGGCTGTAGAATTGTTAATACTGCTATTCATATACATGCAAAAAATTCTAAAAATAAAATGTTGATTTTAAACAATTTTGAACTGAAAAATTCTGAAATGCTACTGATTAAATCCAACCCAAATCCAGGTGCAATTGCATGTTTTTGCCTCTAAATACCCTCCCCTGTCTTCCATCGGATACAATTTTTGTGTCTATTAAAAGCAGCCATCAGCCTATTGATGGGGAGAGACTGCCTCTTACTAAACCTATCTGCAATGTATGGCCCTATGTGGTGAAAACTAAAAACAAGGCAAAATGCTTCCAGGTACTCTATCCCTACTAGTGCAAACACTTGTGAACAATAATGTAATCAAGTGGTAGGTAAGTTATTCTTGTCCCCAGAAGTCTAAGTTTTTTCTTGAAAAAGAAAGAAAGTTCTCACATATGTGTTTTTATCTATCTCTGCAAATCATGTGCTGCTGCAAACATTAGTTGTGATACCTGTCTGTGAGGATGGTGATGGGTTGTGAAAATGCCTTGCCTTCTTAAGCAATCTTAATCTAAAGCCTCAGAGGCACAAAGCTTTTTCCTTCTACTGCTGCATTTGCAGAGACCTTAGGTGAAGGACACTCTCAGAAATATGTTTCCCAGAAGTGTATTGTTAGGGTGTTATTCAGGGTTTGGTGTGGGTTTTCTTTTTTCCCCTTGCTAAGTTGGTATCTTAATGCCACAATGCCTTAATGCCACAGTGTTTGTATTTTCTCATTTCCTCAGTGTCAGGACTGTCCCAGCTGGCTCAGAATTTTTCAAGAATATTTGTCTGCATTAATGAAGATGTGCTTTACCTCTGGGCCCTCCCTTTGTGTTTTGAATTATGGGACAAATTGTGTCTCTGATAGATTTCCACATTTGCTTCAGTGTTTTCCAGCCTGTAGTTTTCAAGAGCTGTAGGGATACACTGCAATAGTCCTCTTGCCGGTTTAAGTCCCGAACGTGATATTGCTTACCTAGATTAACGAGCCAGGGGCTGAAGGATGGCAAAAAGACATTGTTAAAACTTTCCATCCTGAAGTGCTAAATGTAGGAGCCCTGTCAAACTTCTGATTAAATTTCATGGGGCCAGGATTTTAGCCTTATCTGAAAGCCATGGGATTTCACCTTCATGGTCAGTGTCTGGTTAAGTAGATAGACCTGACCCTGAACTCCAAGTCTAAACAACTAAGTCAAATGTTTTGGTGCAGTGTGAATCTTGTCTGAATTACTACAATTCAAACCCATCTCTACTGTACATAGGAAAAACAGTTTTGAAACACATGCTTTGTATGTCCCAAAATGTGGGCTGGTGGCCTTTCGGAAGCAATATGCATTGCGTTTCACTGTAGAGGGCATTTGCATGTAACTAGCAGTATAATAATATAGAAATATCCTCACAATATCTCCAAGAGCTAAGTAAAGTACAACTGATCTTAGTACACTTCCACTATAGCTCACAGCTGCTTGTGTACTGAAGGCTTCTCTTGCTGGTCTCAAGCCCAAATATAATGAATGGACTCTAGGATCAGTCTATAAAGCTGCAGATGGCTCCTGTAAACACTCTCACTTATCCTCTGTGCCCGACAATGCATAAATCACTAGCACCATCTGCCTGCTATTTCTTTCAGCATCTTGGGCATTTTAACTCATTAGGAGGTGGCAGGGAAACTCATCTCAAACAACGAGAGGTTTGCCAAAAAGCACAAGACTTTCAATCCTCAGGAAGACCAACGCCTCATCATTTTGCTAGCAGTCTGTCGCAGAAAGAAATGCCTGCTTCATTTTGTACTTTTATTGAGGCAGAGAATGGGCTATTCAAAACCCTGGGGTATCAAGGAGGAAATCCTCATTCCATGTTTTTCTGTGCTTCAGTGAGAGAGAGTGATGACGGGTTCATATCCTGGCAAATCTCACCATCATTCTGTTTGGCCTGGAGTCACTTGCAGTCACCCCTGTGCTTGCCTGCTTACTATAAATAACAAACAGTAAGAAAAAAAGAATTCACAGTTCCTTACTCTGTTGCTGGCAATGGGAAGCTATTTTCATGATGCTTGTTACATATTTTGGGCTTTCGCTTGGATTTCTACAATCATGTCTATAATAAATCACATTAAAGCAGATTAGTTCTGCTACATGTTGAGTTTTCTTCAAGGAACTTTTTACTCGAGAGGGTGAACGGGGCGGGCAAGACACCAAAAGAGGGGAGTATTAAAAATTGTCTCAGCTACAGAGAGCAAGCAGTGTGGGAAGACGCAGTCTGAGAGAGAAAAGGCTAAAGGAAAGAAATAGGGTGAACAGAAACCCTTAGGGTATGTGAGGAAAAGAACTTGTAGGTCAGAAGAAGACATCTGTAACTGGAGCAAGACTAAACTGAGTGGCTGTGGGAGACAGGGACTCTAAACTGCTGATTTGGTAAGGGCAGGTTCAGGGGAGAATTCGCATTTCTACTGCTGGGTGCAGGGTTTTTTTTCTAATTTAAATATTTACAAATTTTTCATGATGGTGACCTTCTTAACATGATTTGGAAATGGAATGAACATTTTCAGTGTCTGAATGTTTTACTAGCAACTGTTACTTTTAAAATTATCCCTGTTTTGATCTCTGAAGGCACCTATTGTTTCCTTACTGTTGCTCACTGCTTATCCCCAGTGTAGGTACGTTCTCTGTGCTGTGTTCAGGCAGCAGTCCTGAATCAGACGAATGACTGTACTGGGTGAGGACTGCATGTGGCCAGGCACTGAAACAAGCCAGCAAAGGCACCCTTCTCTTGCTCATTTCCTGGCTCTGACTACATTTCTCAAACACTAGGGTTCTTCCAATGCCAGTTTTTGGGGATGTGTGAACCTGCGTGTGTAAACCTGAGTGGTGTTGAGGTTCACAGGTGCCTAAGGAACAAGAGTGATCAAACAGCTATAAAACAAGGATGTGCTTAGTCATTTCACTTACAGGCCTGTGAGAGAGAATGCATTTTTCTCTGACCTTGGTTTCCAGAACGATGGAAGCATTAGAAATGGATTCCTCAAAAGAGATTTTTGCTGTTTTGAGCACTACCCAATAAGATATTTCAAGTCTTATCCATATACAGAATTCAATGAGACTTTTAGAAATTGTTTAATCATACCAGTGCAGGTCAATATGTATATAGCCCTATGCTGTTTTATGCTGATTTTTATCAAGTTGATTATCCAAACAAACAGTTGATAAAATCCATGTGGGTGTCTGTTATACGGGTGTTACATCAGATAAACCTGATGTAAGAGGTAAGTCACAACAATGTAAGTCATAATTTAGCTGGAGTAATATACGTGTGTCTGCAAGCAAGATTCTAGTGTGGATTTCCTATCCTCACTTAAATATCATAAGAATTAGTTGTTCTGCTTCTTCCAGTTTTTTGTTTTTACATCTTTCCTGCATCTTCTTGCATATATATGCATTTTAAATTATTTACAATATTTTTTTCTGATACTCCCTGGGAAAATCTCCCATGTTCTTGTTTAGAATACCTTATGCACACCAAGGGACTTATTTTGGTGCAAGCTATTTTTCTAGCATTTTTTTTTTCAATTCTGTATGTGGCTTTAGATCAGAAGAACCTATTCCCATTAAAATGTAAAGCATCAAGAGACTCCAGCATTATATTCTTATCTAGTTGTACAACGAAAAGAAATTCTAATCTGCAGCAGTATCTTGTAAGAAGGAAAATATCCTGCCTAACGCCCAACGCATTTTAGTCAGGCAGAAGTTTTATGGTAACTGCTGGATTGCTGCAAGTGCACAGAATAGAAATCAGTGGAGGCACATCTTGCAACTACCGCTCCAGGTTGTAACTTTGTAATAAAATCTCCCAGAGCCCTCATTCCCTGTCAGCACATGCTTGACTTCCATTTTGCAGAAAATTCCCTAGAACTCAATGATCTGCCAGAGTGAGATTATTCCATCTTCAGATACACTGTAAAATACATTTTTTTCTTTCATTTTTTCTGCAGCTGTCCAGGAAGGAACAAGTGGTGGGCTGGTGGATTTTCACCTTTTCAAATAAAGGATTTTGGATTGTTGTACAAAGGTCCTTTTACATGATTCTGTGTGTTATTTTAGGTATAAGAAGCACAGAATGCAGAGTGAAACCTACTGTTTTCACTTATGTACTTGAAGAGAGAAATAATAGATGAGATCAAAGATACTTTAGCTACCTTCCTGGGTTTTCATGTGCTCCTTTTTGTTTTGCTGTTTCTTAATGCAGACAGCTATATATTAGGCTATAAATCATTCTGTTTCTTTTGATGATATTACTGCAAATGACTAAAGCAGAATAACTGTGTTAAAAACATGGGCCACATCGCTTTTGGTTTTCTTGCTTTACATATGGTAGAAAGAATAAAATAGTATTTTTTAAACCTGTGACTTGCAGAGTTTGATTCTTAGATTGTATATCATTATAAATAGTGTTTAAAAACTGGTATCTAGATAGGTATATGTTGGACATTGAGATTACATTTGCGGCTTAAGTAGTGAAACTGAGGAAGAATAGAGGAAAAAAGTCTCTGTCTGCCTACCTTCCTGCTGGTTTTTGTTATGCTCTATCATAGCACAAAAGCTAGGGTTACCTGCAAGAGAAATACCACTAGTATTTACCCAGGTAAAAGGGTAGGTAGAGTTGCAGTAAATGTCTGTGAGACAGCCAAGCTCCGTGCAACCCCGGCAGACCCATCCAAGAATGCATTCCTGGCATCTTTGCTCTTGGGCTTGCAGCAGGAGTCAGGATGGTGCTACTGGAGAAGTAGCATAGAAGAGGGCCGTAACTGTTGCTCTGACTCCAACCAATGCACCATCAAAGCCTTGGCAGAGGGAGCCAAGATGCAAGATCAAACCTGTAGGCATGTACGTGTGCTTGTGTTTATGAGCTGGTGTCCTGTGTTTAACACAGGGCACAAACACCGCGTGGGAGGGATGGCAAATATGCCGGCCTTCTGTCTTCTTTAATCGGGGTCTGCCACTGAATGTACTCACATGGACAGGAGTGTCACCATAACGTGTTCGTCCTTAAGATAACTTGAATTGTGTTGAAACAGATACCAGGCTGGCAAGATGGACAAAGAGAAGCTGTTACCATGCTTTAAATATGTAAGAGGCTCGTGTTCTGTACTGGTTTGCAGTCTTGAAGAAGGCTGGCTGTGAAAAGCATCCCAAAGAAATGGATTCTTGGTGAGATATCTTGTCCCCCAAAACAGCCAGCCCATGTTAGTCCTCCACAGCATTCCTTTCACTGCATGGGACAGATAGTGCATGGGTCAGCGCTGTATTTGCTGTGTGCTCTGAGAAAAAATGATGTCAAACCTCCCAGCAGGTAATGGAGTTCAGGGGCTTCTCCTTGTTTTCAGTCTTAGATGGCCTCTAAAGAATGAAAAAGTGTCTGCTGTGACAAGTGCTTTTCTCAAGTGGCTCAGTTCACCTGCAATACTTACCAGGATTTGAAGAGCTGACTAAAGCCATTTCTGTCCCCAGACAAAGGCACAGGCAGAATTGTTGGTCTTGCTAACTAGGAATAAGCTAGTGGGAAGTTGCAAAGCGATAAGTAATGAGCTGTACTGGATTGGAGTGCTACTGTTGAGTTAATTTGCTTCTATTCTCTTCTAGTCAGCATGAAAACTCTGCTTTTTAGAAATGTACTAGATCAAGTCACCTTATACCTCAGGAATTTATAAACTATGGTGAAGTAAGCTTTTTTTCCCCACATGCAGCTTCTAATCAGTACAAATGACGTTAGACTGTGTTTGTCTCACTGTGAAACTGAAGTGGGAATTAAAAAACAGAGTTAACACCAGAGATATTAACATGTGTATGCACATAAATGACTTAGACAAATTTTTGTGCACACAGAAGAATTAAACCATCTTAAACTTTAAAATGAAAAAAAAAAAGTACTGAAACAACAATGAGACAGGAACGCATGAGATGCAGGAAGAGGAGTAGTTAACAGCTGCAGGAACCAGAGCGGATTTTCTTCTGTCCAGCAGATGGCAGAATTTTCTCAGCTACAAACAGGCAACAGCAAGTTGAATCACCTGAAACCTAATCTCGAAAGAAGCAACATCCAGCCTTTTTTGACTTGCAGATCCCTGAAGAAACTGGTGGAGTTAGGAGTTCGATAGATAACAAAATAGATAATCTCTTCTGATGGAAGAGATGTGGAAGTCACCTGGCCGGACAGCTAGCTCGGATTTACACTACAGCTGAATTGTCATATCTTGTCCATAATACGTATGAAAGCCCACAGAATTTTTCCACATAGCTTTGACATGCAGTTTAGGAAGTTCAGACAAGCATATGTGCTGAGTTGAAGGGTAGTAAAAGGTTATTCCAACTTTTGTGACAGCTCTCAACATTTACTTTCAGCCACTGATGAAGGTAGGATACTGGGCTGGATAGATCTTTGATATGACATCATATGGCTACTCTTATGTTACTTTGCTACTCGCTGTAGTAAATTGTTTAAATAATGTGAGAAAATAATATTTGCTACAGATGTTTTTTGAGTCCTTATTCACCACTATGTGCTAAAGCAGTTGCTGGGTAAGGCAGCAAGGTTTAAACTCCAGCCATCAATACATTATTCTCTGTACATCTTTTGGCAAGTCACTCATCAGTGAGTTTTTCAACTTCCTACCTGAAAATTGGGTGTAACGCCCTCAAGAGATAAGGTTATATTCTTTGTATCAATTTGTCTTTATTAGGTGCTCAGATACAATAGAGAAGAGTTAGAATGATGGCTAGGAAGATGGACTGTAAGCGTGAACTCTTGATCTAAATACATCCTTTTAGCTAAACTTTGAAATAACTCCTGAGATCACATCTTCTAGCAAACACTGCATTTTAGGTTTTCTAATGCTAACCATTCATTCTTGTTTTGTTGTTGAAATTGTTGTTTGAGGGTTTAGAAACTTCTTTTAATAGCTCGAGTAGGAAGGGTTTCCTTCCACTGGAAACAGCAACTAGTTATCAGGTACTCGTGTAGCTTGTGCCAAAATTGCTTTTGCTGTGTTTCTTGATTTTTATGATAAATAAATAGAATGTTTTTCAGCTACAGAAATACGTGGTCAAATGAATTTTTTTCGGAGTCCAATTCGGGCACATTTCTTATCTGATGTCCTATTATTCAAGTCAGCCCATTAGAACTGATGGGCAGAGTGCTGTTCCCTGCTCTGCTACCAGCTTCTGTCTTCCTCAGATTGTAGCCCAGCTGTGAAACCCTACAATGAAAGTTAATACTTCTGCCTGTGCTCTTAATACAAGCAGAATTTTAAACAGACGAGAATTCAAGAACTTTTCTCCCTCTCTTTGGGAACGTAGTAGGAGAGGATTGAATGCAGTGTGGTTCTGCATTAATTCATACATTCTATTCAAAATCAAGGTCAGTGGAGCAGAGAGAAAGTCACTTAAAAAATCAGCTGTCATGTATTTCGTGTTCTTCTAATGAGCCACATTAAATAAGAGTACCAATAAGGAAGTACCAATTCATGTCTCCAGATGGGTAGGTTTTATTTATGCTCTTTGGTTTCTGAGTTAACCTTACCATGTATCTTTTGTGCAGGTTTAGAGTTTGTGGATTAGCGGAATTCAAGGTTTGCCATAATACTTCTATTAGCAACCTGTGAATAGATAAATATTCAACCATCTGTCATAGACATTGTTTACAAGGTGGCCAAGTCACTCCTTCAGCTCTAGGACGGTAAGAGACCCTGAATAATTTTGCTGTGGCTTTTACTGTGTTCATTCCCAGCTGTCTGCAGTCCCTGGAGCATCATGGATGTCCCCAGGGCTTTTAAACCTATTTTCCATCTGTTGCCTTCCCACCTATCAGCAGTACTAATATGCCCCAGAAGATTTTGCTGCTCCCACTGATGGCAAGAGCAACATTTGGAGCCTTCTGGTGCTGGTGCTGCTGGGAGCTGGCAGGCAAGCAGCAGGAATTAACAGCTTCAGAGCCCTGCAGATTAGGGTTAGACTCAGAATCAGACCGTGGTCAAAGCCATGTACTAGTCCTGGGAATTGAGAGCATCACCTACAACCTTAAGGGTGCTACCAGGACCTGATGCCTGAATGTTCAGAGCTGTTAATATGATTCCCTTCACCGTGAGTAGCTGGGCAGAGGGCAGAGCCTTGATTCCATTGTGCTGTACTTGCTGGTCAGACCAGCTGAGACAGCAAATCAAATGCAATTCACTGCCCTGCGACCTGGGAATAAGGAGAAGGAGGAAGGGTAAAGGTGAATTTGGCGTGTCTTTCAGGCATAACTAGCTGCAAGATGGCCAGTTATCCCCTCAGTTGCTCAGGACTGAAGCCACACAGTTGACCTCTACATGGTGTAGAGGGAGTGGAGAATGGAGGCAGATAGTTTCTTGTGCTTTGGGGGGCGGGATAATGTTGGAGATGGGAAGAAGCTCTCAGATCTAGGAGAGGGAGTGACTTGGGAATAATACCCAAAATATTTCCTTAAATAATATCTATTGATTTAGTGATCTTACCTCAGGCCTGGGACACAGAATTTACTGATCTTTCAGCTGTGCGTGCACTTTGGTAGTTCATGGTTTCCATACAGGCTCTCCTTTCCTCGGCGCTTCATCTTGTAAGTTCTATATCAGCCATGTCAGAGGAAGACTGGAGAATGTCTCCATACTTCCTTTTCACACTGGCCTCCCTGCCAAAGCTACATTCACGTATCCACATTTCATAGAGAAATTATTGGTGATTCACAGAAAGCTGTATTGGACTACCCGTTTTTATTTTTCCCCAGGTACTATGGGGCATCAATAAACAGCCAAACAGTTACTTCCTAATGCTACTTTTATCTGTAAACGACTGCAGGAATTGGGATATTATGTGATTGTGTTGAAATGATGGGATGGCATCAGGAACCATATCTCTGAAGGAGAAAGATTCTTTATGAGCGAGTCTGAGAGGCTGAGTAAGTCTAATGATAGGAAGGAAAGATATATAAATGGATAGGGAGACACCCATCTGCAGTTCCAGAAGCCAAAAAGGTGAAAAAGCAAGAACAGAGCAGAACAGAACAAAACTCTTAAGAGAGCAGAACGGAATGTGGTTAGGTAGGGAGGTATTGTGAATCTTGTGCTGTAGCGATGCAGCAATGAATGTTGCCAACATAATTTGATTCACTGTCATGTTGGGTAATAATCTGATCCTTCATGGTGATCTTCAGAGCCTCTGCTGGGTCATGTGAACATCCAGGTTACGAGGTGCTATGACCAGCCCCTGAAGGCGAGGGTGACTCAGGTTCTTGTTAATAGATCCTGCTCTTCTTCGGCTAGGGGGTGCAAACCCAGCCTCAGCAAAGCACCCTGCAGCCTCCAAAAATGGCTGATTGCTTTGAGTCATTAACCACTAACATTTCAGTCTCTCACAGGAGGTACTTCACTGGAAGGAGCCCTTTCATTCAGCTGAACTTAAGAAAAGCAGCTACCAACACCAGCAAGGCATGGAGACTCTTCTGCTGCCACCTTGCTGGTCACAGAAACAAAGACATTTCCTCATCCTCGCAGCCTCTCTTGACTCCTGGCATGAGTCAGTGCTTCTCCATATTAAAACAAGTTCTCTGCTGCCTTCCTGCTTCAGAGATGGAAGTTGATATTTGGCAGGAGAATGGCCTCGTGTCAGAAATTTGCTATTTTCTTGTCTCCTGACAATAGACTATTTTTGAAAAGGTTATAAATCACTCCAGTAGCTCACTTAATGTGAACTCCAGAAAGACTTGGGAGATTTTGGTACCCATTTTCCCAAAAAATCTGATCTGCAGTAAGCACAGTTCTTGCCCAAGCTGAGACATAGTGAGTAAGAGCCCTGCAGATACTGCTTCTGGCTGATGAAGACTTTGTGGTCCTTGGCTGAGACCAAAGATCAAAGAGTCAGCCTATTTGGGATTTTCAGTGCTCCTTCTACTGCATCAATCCTGGCAGCAACAGGGCAAGAACTGGAGTACAGCAGGGAGCGATGGGGAGATGGAGTAGAATGGTGAAAAGGGCCAAGGTTCCTAGAGAGAAGACTGGAGAAGGAAGTTGTTGGAAGAGGACAAATGCTAGAACCTGTATAAAACTGGATAAGGGATTTGACTGTTTCATGTACTTTGAGAAAAGAGTCTGAGATGCAAGAAAAATTACTTTCTCCTAAGGAATAGAAACCACATTGTGACAGCATGAAAGACCAACAATCTATTTCCAAATAAAATGGAAACAATATTCACAATAATTAAACCAGTAATGGAAATTAGGAAGTAGAGGAGACAAGAAAGAGAAGAGGGAGTAGCAATGAAATAAACCTGCAAAGATATTGCTTGAAACATTTGGATACTGAGGGGGCAGAGGGAAGAGAAAAATATCCATCATATTTTACGATGGATAAACAAACTGAACATGAAGATGACAAGAGCTGTCATGAAGCTTTACAGACCAGCTTTAAAACCAGAAACAGTAATTTCTTACACATCTATAAGACTTTACCACATACGTATCTCATACAACTGTTCTTTCTAGAAAGGAACTTTGTGCTTCAGCTTCCTACACTGACTGTTGAAGCACGGTTATGCCCGTGATTTCTTTTATACTGTTGATAATTTAGAGGAGCTGGTAATGTTTGGTCATTAACAAAATCATCAAAATTTTGCCTTCGCTTCTGAGTGTTCCTGGCACAATTAATACAGGAAGGAAGTTTAATTAACAGGACACTGGTAACTTCATTATTTTTTCCTCTGCAGAGCTCCTGCAGAAAGACTGAATAGGATTAACTGCAGAAATGGAAGAGGGAAATAAAAGAAGAAGAACAAAGAGAGATGTGAAAATGGACTCCTTAGCAAATAGCTGTCTAATTAGGCACTGTCTTGCACCGTGAGTTAGATCAAGAGAAATTTCTTCCTTGCTGCCCATGCATTGACTCCACCAGAGACAGAGCAGTACTGAAGAAAGCCCTGGCATTCTCAAATATATGTTTCCTTTGTAGTGAACATCTAAATTAATTGTGCCTATGTAGAAGAAAAATGGAAGAAAAATGAGATCTTGTTTCTAGTTTTGCTACTGACTTGCCAAAAAGATTGTATTTATATGGTTAACTTCTGTGTAGGGTTGTTTTTCTGCACTGCTTCTGGGCATCAGGAGTGAGACTTTGTTCCTTGTGCCAGGCCCAACTCTTAGGCCACAAATGTGTCCTTCAGGACTTAAGGAGCACAACATTGCCTGGGAGAAACTGGGATGGACAGACCTCTCCATACAGCCCAAAATGGAGTGAGCCTTCCCGTTCCTGTCATGTACAGCACCTTCTTCTGCAGCCATTATATTTTGCTTGCTGTTGATAAAAGCCTCTGTGAGAAACCACAAATGGACACACAGCTCCACCACACCTCTCAAAGCAAGCAGAAACTCTGTGAGTCCTTTTCACTGCTGCTCCTGTGTTTCATCTTTACAAAGCTTGTTTCAGTGGAATACTGTATGGTCTCATTCACTAATGACTCTGAAGCTCTTTTATCTTTGGAAAGGCTTTACAATAACAACTGTAATATTGCAATCCTATGTTAATCTCTGGATGTCCGGTACAGATGGGACTAGAATTCGTGTGTGTTATCCAGTTCAATAAAGAGCAATGTAGTATTCTCAGCAGATCCCTGAATGACCTTTCTAGACTTTAAAGAATGACATATTCAGGTTTGTTATGCTTTTGCAGCATCATCTTCTACTAATATTTTCTACTTGACTAGAAACCAATACCAAATTATTCAAGTGAAGGAAGCTGTATGTTTTTAATAACCCTAGTCATTCCTGTCTAGCCCATCACCCTGTAGTCAAAATCTCATTTCAGATTGTAGAACTATGTGAAAATGCTTTTCTTTTTTGTTGTTGTTGTTGTTCTCGTTGTTGTTTTTGTTTTAAAAAGTGCTTATTCATTTGGTTTTTATTATGACTGTGTATTTCTACTTGGCCCTAAATGTCTTGCATCAATTATAGCATCTACTGTGGACCTAACACCACAGAAACCAGTTTAAATCAACATAATCCACTGGATGGTGTGGTTATGCTGCTCTCTAAACAGAGAGGTCCCCTTGGTCTCTTTTCAAATCTGTAGATGCAAATTTCCTTATGTATCTCCATAGGTTTCCAAGGAGTACCAAAAGGGTAATACCTTAGAAAAGCAAGCAAGAGGCGTACATCGCTGAAAAGAACAATTATTTCTAAACTAGCAATTGTCTGCAAGAGGTAGTCAGTAAAGAAAGGCCACATCTTTCAAAAGGATACCTCTGTAGGGCACAAGTTTGGGTGAGTAATAACCAGACCAATAAACAAATGTGACACTGATGGATAGCTGCTACCCTCCTGACTGAGATGAGGAGCAATGTATGTTCATTTCAACTCACAGACACACGACTAAAGCTGAGATGCACGAGAAAGTGTAATGTAAGTACAGAAAATCAATGAAAAAAATTAATTATGATCTACAAAAGTGTCTCTCTCAGTAACTTTTAACCCTTTCTGATTTTTTTTTTGTGTTTCCATAGACAGACCAAGGATTTAGAGAGCGAGAGTCAAATTAGAAGACGCTTCAAATTGTAGTCTAACAAGAGGACCTGTACTTTTCATTCTTTTCTTTGCCTTACATTTGTGATTCTCATTTGCAGGGGGCAAGGGGGGAAATTATCACCTCCAGTACTCTCATTGTACTTCCGAGTTAATTTCTTGAGCCCTGCAGTCAGCAGAAGTGTTCCTGCAGTGTGCCATAGGAACCTGCATTTCTCCAAAGCAGATCAAGAGAAGCGTGTCCCTTGGGGCACGCTCTCTCACCTGTGTGATGGGGAAAGAGACTGACTACATTCCACAGTGGAGGAAGCCAGAGAATGATTCCAGTAATGTAATGAAGATGTTTGAGTTCTCCTAAAGGGGAGGGCACCTTTGGGTCAGAACTGCTGGATAGGGATGTATTAGTGGAAACTCTAAGAAGCTGTCAGGCACTGAGACACTGACACCGGCAAGGAAAAGCAAATTAGAAGAATGTAATTGGTCCAAGTAAAGTAGCATTGGTTGAAAGTATGGGTAGTCAGAGCAGCTACTGGAGTGAATTTATGCTAGTAATTTGACCCTTTCCACTCCTTAAGAAGTGAAACACAAGGCAGAGAACCGCCAAGATGTTGAATAAGACTCCTCATTATTCCAGTCAGTTCAAGTGGGGTAAGGAGCTGGAATGTATTTCAGAAGAGTGACAAAGAAAAAGGAATAAGCATGAAAGCAGACGTGCTGAGCTGTTGCCTTCCTTGTAAGTGCAATACGGATATATTCACATAAAGGAAAAGAAATGTGGGAAATAGAACAGACCAGGAAGGTCTGAGATGACTCTCTGCTCTCAGGTGAGCAAGAGGGGCTGGCAATAGTTGCTTTATGTTGAGGGCCTTGATGCAGTGTTACTTTTGGCAGATGACCAAAGAGCATGAAAATGGCCCCTGATACCCCAGTAACTAAAGAGTATGTCCTCTTTGACGTGCTACTTCTTACTGATTTGGATCCACAAAACTTTATTGCTGGAGCCAAATCCTCAAATCCATACACGAAAGTTAGCAACTTCTTCTCTCTGTGTGGTGAGTCAGAAATGGGATGAAAACAAGCCCATCTGCTGATAAGATGGGCTGAGGGAAACACAGCCATGAAGAAAGCATACTGCAGGGGATGTTCCCGAATTCAGCTCTCTCCTAATGCCAGGATGGACTCCCTTTTTCTCTTAGGTACCAAGTCTAACTTTTGGGTGCCCTCCCTCCCCACTCTGCCTTTTAGAGGGGCAGCAGAGAAGGAAATTTGACATTTTTGGGACAAGGAAGAGCTTGCACATAGCTTAGCGAGGAGAGAAAGGCAGGGTGGGAAATGAGTTCCCACCCTTGTTCCAAATCAAATCAAGTTCTCTTTTCACTGGGCTGAAGGTTCATGTTGCCTCTTGCTCTCTGGTTTCGCTGCCTTGGAAATCTTCTTTGCTGTATGCTGGCCCAGCTTTAACAGGCAGACTGCATTATCTTTTCTTTTTTCTTATTTTGTTTCCTGTCAGTATTGTGATAGATAATAGAAAAAAATTTGTGCTGTTAGGGTGGTCAGGCGTTGGAGTAGGTTGCCCAGGGAAGCGCTGGAGTCATGATCCCTGGAGGTGTTTAAGAGGCATCTGGATGTGGCACTGGCTGATGGCTTAGTGGTTTAGTGGTTACAGTGGCAGTACTGGGTGGATGTTTGGACTTAATGATATTAAAGGTATTTTCCAACTTTGATGATTCTGTGATTCCGTGCGGGAACACCAAGACAGAGACTTGAATCAAGTTGCATACATCCTACTCTGCTGCCCCAGCAACTGAATTGCAGAAACCACTTCACTGGACATGTCCTAAACATTTGAGAAGCTGATTTCACTCTCAGAAAACTTGTGCTGACTCCAGTGCACTTGCTTATACAAAGATAAAACTCCTATTTAAATTAGTTTTCTTTGAAGAATACATCTATGGAATTCTAATACACACGATTGATTTCTTTTTTTTACTTGATATCTAGAACAGTTAAAATACCCCTATGAAAATAATAATAAAAAAGTGTTAATAAAGTCATTGAAATACCACCTGATTGATGAATCCATCTGTATTAGTGCTCATTGTTATTTTAATAACTGGCGTTTAATAATGACATATGTTCTATCCTCTGCTTGGAAGACAATACTCCATCTCTGCACATTTATTTATTTATTTTAGCAGGATGTCTAGTAATAAAATCATCTGAGCAATATTCCATGAAGAAGTAACTGCTTTTATAACCAGTTTTCTGGTTGTAGAAGCTGAATTTGTGAAATAATGTCTTAGAAAAGTGACAGGAGAAAAATGCAGAGAGAACAAAAAGAAAGGCCTAATGTATTTTTACTTTGAGTCAAGTCTGTCAACCTATAAAATTTCCACTGCCTAATTTTCCTTTGTCCTGACTGCCCACAACATCTCTCAGCATGGCAAACAGTAGCAGACTTGAGCTTTTGATAAAATGCGCATTTAACCAGAAGAGACCTTGGGAAAACTTCCTCAAATGCCAACTATCCCGGGCTAGAGCAGCAGAAGCTTTTGTTAGAATTACACAGCCCTTTGGGACATGTAAAAAAAGCCTTGTGATGTGTAAAGAGTAGCCACTGCGTTTATAATGGATGGTAAATGAATCCCTTTCCCACAGTCGCCATCTGTAATAATGTCACTTTAGAAGGATTACACGATCTTCCTCTTGCTTTTAACGGCCATGGAGGCCGTACAACATGCACTGGCATGCAGAGCCTAAAGAAAAGGAGTTCTTGAAGGTCCTTGGGTTTCATCTCTTTCAGATTCCCTCAGCAGGCCTGACTGATAGTTTTCTTCCAATTTCTCTGTGTAAGAAAGCACAGTGACTTGGCTTTGTAATCCGTTGTTCACACAGATATCGCCTGCCACAAGCAGTGCTCTGCTGATCTGCTGGGACACCTTCATCATTCAGAGGGGAGGGATGTTTCTTCATGCTTTGGCTGGGGGTGCCTCGGAGGCCTTTGGGTTAAAAGACCAGATCAGTGAGGCATAAGTGACAGTGGAACTTCAGAGCGATTCAGAGAGCTGAGTCTTGCACACGAAGAGTGAAGTTACCCTGCTGTTGAGAAAAATCCACCTGTTACATCTTTGGCAGCCACTTTTCCTTGCAAGCGGACATGCTTCTGAGCTCTTCCACTATGCTTCCCTGATGGGAACATAATTGCTTGCAGAGCAGGGGTATTTTTCATAGAATCAAAGCTGAAAAGTTTTTTTTCTGAGACAATAGTGTAGCCTATCTATTATGCTACAGGCTATTCTCAGTCACATTTACACCAGTGCTGCTTTTCTGCACCCTTTTCTACCACACGAAGGTATAAAATACCAAGAGAAGGTCATACAAAACTGCCACAATATTGCAGGCCATTGTGCTTAATTATGTGCGATTTAAAAACATTGGCCTATCCTCCGTACTTCTTTTGAATGGAAAGTTCTCCTTCCCTACTGATCAAAGAAATGTCCAGTTTAATTTTGGCTTTACTCTTTATAGTTCATGTGATCAATTCTGGCTTCTTAATAGGTGAAAAGAAATTCTGGTCTTGCAGAAGTAGTTTATCAGCATTCATAGGCCCAGAAATAACTGGTGAAAGCAACACCTGTTGAAAGCAAGACAGAGGAGAGAGATTTTCAGGAAGACTCTTTTTAACACAGAAAAAAGGAGAGAATATTTGATGTGACTGGCAGGTAAGGTTTTGTGTCACCAGGCGACCACCATAATGGAAATGAATTGGCAGGTTTTCTACTCGGGTGTGGTTAAATTGATGCAATGATACCTAGCAACATTATTGCAAATAAAATGTAAAAAAGAATTGCAAAAAACGGAGGACAATCTTTTGAAGGTGGCTATACTATTGCTCTTTTATACACATCTGTAATGGTAAATGATCATAAAAGATTTTTAATGGAAACTGTATTTTTTTTTCAGGCCAGGCATTAAGCATCTGCTGCCCTAACTGCACTAAGATATAATTCCTCATCATAAAATGAGACTTCTCTGGTGCACAGCTTGTAATTTTTACTGCCTTTTTTAACTCCAGTACTTACTGCATTTATATTTTTGATTATTCTATTCAGAAATTAACAATCTCATAGTTAATAAACAAATCTTTTTTTTCTCCCCACTAGGCATCTGTTACTAAAAGAAGAGATAAGCTTGGAATGTTAGGTAAAGACACGTGGATGAGACCAACATGCAGAATGTTCAGAAATATCCAGACACATTTAACACTGGCAGCCACTAACAAGACTGTCAAGTGCCTGTCGAATTTCAGATGTTTTCCTTGCGAGGCTTGGTAGTGCCTATGAGCACTGCCAACAGATTGTTAAAATAACCCCAGGAACACACCCTTTCTAGGTCAAAACCAACTGTGAAGCTGAGTGCACTGTAATTATAGTGCACTAAATGAGTTACAGCTTGAGCTAATCACACCCCACTGAACTAAAAAGCTGTAATTACACAGGCAGATAATGTGAGCTTGGCAGGATCTCCTATGGCAGCCTATGGCTTTGAGGGAAGGAAGCTTCATAGCCCGTTTGCTGCTTAGTGCAAGCTGGGGCTCAACTGGGCAAATTTGCAATTCAAGAGGTAAAATCAAGTTTGTGGTCAACAAAGAGCAAAACTTAGTAGTAGTTACCCAGCTGATACAAGGAATATCTCAATGGAAACTTTACTTGAAATTAATGATTTTTATCAAACCAACCAATATGATACTGGTTCTGTGACAGCATTTTGCTGTTTGAAGGCAGCTAATGTAATTTATTTACGTAACTAAGTAAAGAACTGGGGCCCCTGTATTTTTCTAGTGTTCCATCTGTTCCTCCTATGTTGAAAGAGGAGTCTGGATGAGTTATCAGACTTAGGGCTTCATATTTACTTCTTGATTTCCTGATTTTTCTGAAAGTCTGAATTTTGCTTTATCTTTCTGGAAAGGTACAAAATACTATTCAGGCAAATTTAACTTTGTGCTACTAAATATTTAATTATTGATTAGATCTTAATAAGTGGATGGGTTTGGTTCTGTTTGTGATGCATGTGGGCTGTGTTAAATTAGAACATTTGACATACAGGACCTCCTTAGCAGCACAGAAGTCCCACAGAGAACAGTTCACAGAAATAACTATATTAATCTTAAACAAAATGCCAGATTGTTGTATTTAAGAACCTCATGGTGACCTCCTCTTTATAAAGGAGCAAAGCTGTGATAAATATAAGTAAGAGTGGAGGTATTTATTTTATCTTTACCAAATATCAGCAGCCTGCTCTAGTTGAAGCTGTCCTTGCTCATTGCAGGGAGCTTTGACTAGATGACCTTTAAAGGTCCTCCCAAACCAAACTATTCTATGATTCTGTGAAACAGGAAGAGAAGAGGAAGAGACTGGTGAAGGAAAAGTCATTAATGAAATATTGGGTGGCTAACATTGCAGACAAGTCATACTGCATGGATACTGAATACATGAATACTGAGCCTCTTGCTGGAACATTTCCAAAGGCAGCCTGTGAGACATTAATAGTAATGGCTTTCAGTCTTGATCCACTCTTTTAATTGGTGAAGGACTGAATTTAGACTTTATATTCATTCACACAGTATCAAATGCAAATTGTTCTGCTACAACAGTATCTGCTCCAAAACCTCCTGTCTACCACAAGTATCACTGTTGCTGTTGAACACAATGTGATAACTCAGTCAACTAAAATGCAGCTTTAAATTTAGTGCCTGTAGGCACTTCTTTTCACCAGGGAATGTTGCCATGTCACATTTCAGCTGTCCCCTTTGGCCACTAGATCAGTGCAAGAGAAGTTGCTCTAATTTTCTGGAAAATATTGCTTACAGAAAAGGACCAGATGGTCACTTGTGCCAAAAAGCAGAGGATAATGGAGGAACATTATCCTGCAGGAACAGTGGGATGAAAAGGGCTCACTGTGCTTTTAAGTGGAAGCCTGCCTAACCTGCTCCCTACTGGGGCCACAGGAGCCTCCAGTGGCAGGAAAGGAAGGTATCAAAGGGAGCAGCTGCAGTGGGACATCCCAGGATAAAAGCCACCTGAGCAGAAAAGTATAGAGTACACAGTGGAGAAGGGTCTGCCTGGAGCCAAGTGTGGAAGTAGGGAGAGTTTGAGAAAGTCTCTCAGATGGGTTTCTGCCAGGTTGGATTTCAGTGAAACGACTTTATGACTGTGGTTGTTGTAGCCTCTCTCATTCTCTTTCTTTTTTTTTTCCTGCAGTGGGTTGCAATAGAGATTGCAGATGAGAAAGGAAGTCCTGCACATACCTGGCAGGTGGTCACCAGGAGATGGCACCTTCCAATGCAGAAGGTGATGCTCCTTTCTCTCAGTATTGCAACTTGTACACTCAAAACCCCACTACGCTGGGTTTAAGACTGTGGTTTTTCTTTAACTTTTCTTCATCAGTGTTTATCTCCTCCTGGAAAACTCTGTGAGAACAGTAGCTCGGGTTCTAGAGAACCAGATTAGCCTGGAGTAAGTAGCTGGTTTCTTAAACTATCTTGGAAGAAATGTGTGGTATCGGAGCAAGGGTTGGGGCATTTTTACCACTTTCCCCCAAGAAATTAAACAAGTGACCGGTAATAAAACAGCTTGCTGAACTTGTTTAAATCTCACCCTGTGGAGACTGCAGGGCAAGTGGGATGAACTGTCCAGCTTATTTTTGTGAATAACCTGCAGAATGTTATTGCTCCATCCAGAGTTGATGTATTATCAGCCAGAGAGCTTTCAGTCACTGTGGCTGAGAACGCTGGTAGGCTAGGAAAGCACTCTTCAGCTTGCTGCTGAGGTCTGTGTGCATGCTGAATAGGGAACAAGCCAAATGCCCAGGTCAGTGACTGCTCAATGCTCAGCTTCCACTAGAATTCATGCTGTTGCTCAATAGTGATGATATCGAGGCCTGCCACAGTCCACTTTCACCCTCTGAGGTGTGGCCTGATAGATCTATGCTGGAAACAAACCATCTTTAGGGATGAAAGCAGTGGCTTGACACACAGAGAAAGCATGAGATGTTTGTACCACTCCCATTATCCAGATATCAGGCATAACCCAGGTGCTCTTGTGAACAGGAGGGTTTGGACTGGAATGCTACATCATTCAGCCTTAGGAGTAACCAGGAGAGAGAACCATGTTCAAATCTTTGTGCTAGGAGCTGAGCTGTTCTTCAGAATCAGTGAATTTTCTTGTCAGCACCCAGGCTCAAGAGGAAAAGGGCTGTATGTGAAGCCGTACAAAGATTGGCTATTATCAGCTGCTGAAAAGCAATTTTTGAGTCAACAGGTTTGCTGTAGACACAGTGGAGTGAAGTCTCTAGAAGCCCTTCTACATGCCCTCAGTCCCTACATGATCAGTGTCTGTGTGTTTCTGGTGAAACGTACACCAGAAGAGAAAGGGCCATGATAGCTATTGAGATTTTCAGGATACCCACATGGAAATGAGTGCCCATGAACTCACATCCTTAGCAGAAGCGATTGGGTAGGACTTTGATTCATTTTATTAAGGTTCGACTTGTTTATATGTATGAAGGCGAAAGAGTTAAGATGCAAATCTAGAGAATTAAAAGTACCGTATAAATGTTAAATGTATTTAGATATTCATATTTTATGTATTGTATTTATAAACCCTGTGTTTGTATTTTGACATTGAGGCACTGGGTAAATGTAAATATTAAGCTAGTTCCAAAACTTATACAGATATTTTTTATGCTATAAAGAAGGTTGCAAAGTGAAGTTTTCTTTTTCAAAATCTCCACTACAAATATCTGGCTTCATTTTTATATTCTTAAATTTGTTAGCAGAAACATCCATGTGCGAACAGTGGTGGTTCTGCACTCGCCTCCCCCAGGAGCAGTCTCTCATTAACCTAAACTACAGCAGTTCCCTGGAGCCTCAAAGTGCTACAGCAGCACTGGAGCACTGCTGAGAGAGGTGAGGCAGGAACAAGCCACCTCCACCCACTGCATCACTGGAGACTTCTCTGGTTTTGTAGAGACCACTGTGTGTAAGATGACTTGCAAACCATCACTGTAACACAGAAAGGCAGCGGTCACTCAGAGGCTTTGAAAAGCTTGATTCTGAGGCTGGGGGTCAAGGTGGTCAGGTGCTGGAAAAGGAATCTTCAGAGATTACAGACTCTCCTTCCTTGGAGGTGTTTAACTAACTCTTGGTGGGATTCCAAACAATCTGTTCTAGCCGTGCCTTCTTGGAGCAGGCAGACGGACAAGGTGACCTCCAGAGGGCCCTTCTAGCTGGATTTATTCTTTGACTCTATGATCTTGGCAGAAAATCCCTCTCTACTGGGTCATATACAGGAATTTACTTTATTTGCAGATAGCTAATAAAAAATGCTTTTATTGCCTTACTTTTTGGAAATACATTTGGTTTCTTGTTACTGTAAACTCTCAACAGTGTCTGTACTTGTTTGACCCCACTGAGGAGGTAATAGAGGTCTTTGAGGCACACTATCCATATATATTGTTTAATTTAAACTCTGTGCTGCAGGATGTTGCTAGCTTTTCCAATTTTCTCCTTTACCCGGGCATGCAAGTGTTTATGTCCTAAGCTATCTAACATAATAAGGAAAATAGCAAATGAGTTTCTTTAAGAAATTGTCAGCATTTTAATAACAGTACTCAGGCTGGAAAGGCTTTAGAGCATACAGTCAAAGTTATTTGGAGTCCAAGGCCATTATGAGAATCAATGACATAGGTTTGAAAGCATGAAAGACTTGCACATTCTTCAGATTATTTTCAGGATACTATTTCCAATTCCCGTAAATGCATGGAAGAGTAAGATATTTGTGGTGTATCACTTCAGCGGGGTTACATCTAGGATAATGTTGTCTTTCTTTGACTGTCAACTGGGGGATATTTCAAGCTGAGACCCCAATTAAGTATACAGTATTCATGAGCTGTGCCTGTGTTATTTACAGAATTGCACTTCATTAATAAACACAATTCTGTATTGCATAGTTAGTGACAATCAACATAATTACTGTAACGTAGGTAGATAATTGCATCTGAGTTATAATGAAACATTTTACAAAAAAATAAAATTACTCCAAGACTTGAGATAACAGCTTTAATGGAACATTACCCTTTTTTTTTTCTTTTTTTCCCCACTCGTTTTCCCAAACTCCAGTACTTTTAAGGCAATTCACCACAAATCTGCAATTTAGAAGACCATAATCAGCAAAGTGGAGGACTGGAAGGCTAGAATTTATTAAGATGCTATCTTTAATGCACTCACCTGTCTCTGGTTTATCCTTATTACAGTAGTCACAGCATTATCAAAATGTAGAGAAGTCTGTGCATGTATGTAGTGTGTATATATGTACACAATCACCCAGACTTATACACGCAATAGCATGACCAAATCTCTGTGTTCTACACTTTAAAGAAGAAAAAAGCAAACTATTTGGTCAAGTTATTACTAGAGGTCCTTCTATATCAACTCAGGGGGCATTTGATAGCTGCAGCCTGGTGTTTTGACAGGAAAGGGAAAACTAAAGGGAAAATACTAGCTATTGCCTGCAGTCACACGGTCATGCAAGATTTAGGTAGCAAAAAATGGTGTTGCCACATCAATACAAAGAGCACTTCCTTTCCTTGGTCATGTTGTTGCACAGCAGAAGGACAGCAGCAGCAGCATAATCCCCTCAGCCAGCAATTCCCTCACATATGGAGACATCACCACCAGCAGCTGGACCCCGCAGCTGCCATGTGCTCACACAGCTTCTCTCTCTGCTTGCGTGTCTCATATCAGTTTCACCCATCCAGTTTTTCCAGAACTATTAATGGGTTTTAACCTCAATTGCTAGGTTATTTCCCAAACTGTATACCAACAGACATTTTAATTTTAGCTACCAAGATCCTAAGTTTATTAAAATTTTTCAATCCTTGTTTCAATTTGAAAAACAAATGGTCTTTCCTAAAATCCATTTCTCTTCCTTTCCCCCTCCTAAAAAAGCTAATATTCATGCTTCCCTAATTATCCCTTTTTGAGAGGAAGCAACCCTTAATCTCTGAGACCTCCTGTACTAGTATTAAGCACTAATCCACTGCCAAAGATAAAAGTTCTAGGTACCTCCTAAAAATTATTTTGTGGAAATTGAGGTTTGATTTCCCTTTTTGCTTCAGTCAGCACAGGACTTACTTGAGAATGATTCATTTATATGTTTTCGGGATATATCATGAATGACAAGCTAAAAAATCTTTCATCGCTTGTTTGTACATAGTTACTGCAGCTTGTCAATAAGCAATTTGGATTTTGCCCAGTTCTTGCAATGAAAGGCTGAAACTTCTCGTTTCAGTGAAAAATATTTACCCTGTACAAATAATGGTATATTAATTACATATGGATTCTGAGCATGTTCATTTTGATTACATTGATTTTCTTCCACAGGCTAAGGATTATTTTTTATCTTATCTAGATATCATACATCTACTATAATTTCTTTTTTATTGAGTCACCACTGAACAAAGCTATCTTTTGATTTTTTTATTTTTTGTGTGTGTGGTTTTTTTGGTTATTGTATGCATTTGTGTGGCAAGTGCTCTGGTAGCAGGGGAGTGTAGAGGCTCAGAGAAGCTGACTTTAGTGACATCTCCCCTCCCCTCAGGCCACACTATGACCTGAGGACCTATATGGGTGACAACAGAGACAAGCTTCAAGAAGCTTCCCCCATACCCAACAGAGCCAACGCCAGCAGGCTCCAAGATGGACCCACTGCTGTCCAAGGCCAAACCAATCAGTGATGGAAGTAATGCCTCTGTGACAACATATTTAAGAAGTAAAGAAAAGTTATTGCACAGAAGTAATAGCAACCAGAGAAGAGAGGAGTGAGACTGTGGGACAAAAGCCTCTGCAGATACCAGTGTCAGTGAGGAAGGAGCGGGAAGAGGTGCTCCAGGCACCGGAGCTGGGATTCCGCTGCAGGCCGTGGTGCAGCCTGTGGTGAGGCAGGCTGTCCTTCCGTAGCTGATGGAGATCCATGGGGGAGCAGAGATCCACCTGCAGCTCATGGAGGAGACTCATGCTGGGACAGGTGGGTGCCCAAAAGAACGTTGTGACCCTGTGGGAAACCCGTGCCGGAGCAGGCTCCTGGCAGGGACAGACCCCTAGGGAGAAGAGCCCACATTGGAGCCGGTTTCCTGGTAGGACTTGTGACCCTGTGGGAGACCCACACTGCAGCAGCCTGTTCCTGAAAGCCTGCACCCGTGAAAGGGACCCATGCTGGAGAAGTTCATGAAGAGCTGTAGCCCACTGGAGAAGTTTGTGGAGGGTGCTGGAGAAGGACTCCTCTCCCCGAGGAGGAAGCAGTGGCAGAAACAACATGAGATGGACCGACCGTAACCTCCGTTCCCCGTCTCCTTGCACCACGGAGCAGGAGGAAGTAGAGAATCAGGAACAAAGTTGAGCCCGGAAAGGAGGGACAGGTGGAGGAAAGCTGTTTTTAAGGTTTATTTTACATCTCATTATCCTACTCTGATTTTGATTGGTAATAAATTCAGCTAATTTCCCTAAATGGAGTATGTTTTCCCTGTGACAGTAATCAGAGAGTGATCTCTCCCCATCGTTATCTCAACTCATGAGCCTTTTCTTGTATCTTCTCTCCCCTGTGCAAATGAGGAGGGGACTGATAGGGTGGCTTTGATGGATACTAGTCCTTTCAGCCAGGTCAAACCACTACAGCTATACTTTGCAAGCATTTTCATTTCCCCGTAGCTTGAACATAAGCAGATGAAGCAAAGTTAATGAACTTTCTTAATTTCCTTGTCAGGTGACTCAGGATGTTCATCATGACACACGCAAGAGCAAAAGGGCATATTCCACTTTGGGTAAGATTTAATGTGGACAGTCCATGAAGAGATACAGAGAAAAACAACCACACCACACAAACCAAGAAAGAACTAGGATTTCAGTTTGGAGAAAGAGGTGTCCAATATATATAAACAGGTTTGAGAATAGTTAGCATAATGACAATACTCAAGGCATGCTTTCATACACAGTTGCTCAAAATGGATGTGCAAGCAAAAAAAGGGTAAGAGTCCTGGGGAAAAATAATACACGAGGCACACTTCAGGTGTTGGGAACAAGGTAGCGGCATCACTGTGATTTTGCCTGGGATTTAATGTTTGTGGTTTCTCAGCAGAGCCAAGTGAGTGAGCACCTTCAGGAAGGGAGCTGAGCTCTGTTCAGCAGATTCCAAGTCAGCACTGCTACATCATGCTTCATTGTGCTTTATAGACCCAAGGGAGACATCTGAGGAAATACCTGAGGGATTCCCTTAGGGAATCTCTGGCTGAAAGCAAATGATAAAGAAGATTATGCTCTTCCAGAGGGGAAAGTGAAGGAACAATCATGAAGGAAGGCACAGCACCCACATGAAACCAAATCACCGAATCCCTCTGTAGGATAAAACCAAGATTATGTTTAGCAGCTCTGATGGGTGGTACTTGTTAATTAGTGCCAGATACAAATATCTTAACATCACTGTATCCCTGTTAATTAGTGCCAGATACAAATATCTTAACATCACTGTATCCCAGTTCAGTGAAGAATAGGAAAAGAAAGAGGCTGAAAATTGTTCGCTCTGAGGATAAAACATGCAGCTGACTCATTTGCTTAGTAGCTAGTCAATACTAAAGAAGTTTTTGACCAACTGAGATGAACATGGATGGTTAGGCGAGGGTCGGTCAGGAAAATGCTGGGCTAAGTGGCCGGGAGGTCGGTGACATGTAGGTTGATGACCTGAAAATTCTTTGCTAGAATCAAATAACACTAAAACTTAAGAAAAGGGGAAAAAAAGAGGGAGTTTGTTAGGGCAGTATTGGAAGTCTTAACCACCTGTACTGGCCAAAAAAAAAGCCACCAAAATTAAGAGTATGAAAGTCAAACTGGATGGTTCTCCCAGTTGATGAGGAGAAAGAAATTCAAGCAAGATACAGCTTTTCCAGTCTAATTAAGCACCTTGTTAATTAGAGAAAAACTATGGGAGCAATGACACCAGTCCTGTAGATAAAGAAGAGTACAGACTTGGACACTGCTGTTCACCAGGAGATGCTGGATTTTTAAGATCCCAGTAAGAGAGGCGTTCAGACTCTTACAAGCACTGCTATTTATTAGCATCAGTGTCATAAAGACAGGTAGTATAGATAATGTTATGTCCTTCCAGATGCTGCTAATGCTGTGTTGTGCAGCTTCAGACAGGCGTCCGGATCCCATCCATGTAGAAGTTACACCACCTTTTATTTTTCGTTAATTCCTGCTGTTTCAGGATTTTCTTAAAGCAAAACTCTATTCATTGTTTGTGCTGTCAGACAGAAAGGATGTTCACAGAAGAACTTGTTGCTGCAGCTTCAGATAAAGGCAAGGACATGCAGGTGATGTGATCACCAATACCGGGTGGGAGCTGCTTGCAGGCTCCTCCGTTAAAAGCAAGCACCCAAGTTTACCCTGCAGCAAGGGATCTGTGCAGAACAGCTCGGGTCAGAAAACCAAGCTGTAGCAGGGCACGCCTGCTCGGGTTAAATGCTGTGAGGATCACTCATGCCTCAATGTCCAGTGATCTTCTGGTCATGAACACAGTGTCTGCTTGCTGCATCTGCTTTCAGTAAATCAATCGTTAGGTTTAGCATTTCTATTACCATGTCTTTATATAATTAGGTAAATTTTATGAGCAAATCATATAAAATTTACCACAAATAAGGAATGCAATTTCATGTTAAATAGAGAAGGTAATTGCCAAAGTCAAGCTTACAGTTCACTTGGCAGAATGATGTATTTGGCACGCGTGAAGGAAGAACTTTAACTGAACCATAAAGGTTAGAGAGGTTAAACCTTTGAAACATGGTTGCTGGCAGGTTTGGATGCTTTTCTCTGAAGACCCTTTAATAAAAAGCCCTGTATAGTGGTCTACTTGTGCAGCAACAGCCATAAATACATCAAGTGAAATGCAAGCTAATTAGAAAGCACTTATTCAAGTCCTCCAGAGTGTATTAAGATGGAAAGTTTCACTTTCAGTCTACAACTTACTCCTTTCTTATTCAGTCCTATTTTCCTGTTGTATTGCTAAGATTCTCATCTCCATTCAGTGACAAAGCAGTATATCTAGCAGACTTTTCAATGTAGATTCCTTTCTGTGGTCCTACTGAGTACAAGTTGTTGTCTGGGGAGAGTCAGTCACAAAAGTCCTTGAGGAAGTGTGGCATCAGCTTTTTTTATCCATCCAAGATCGATTACCCCTTTCTTCCCCTTCCCCAAATCAAACACACACATCTCTTTAAAACTCAGAACTGGTGGAACTGGGCTATCTCCAGCTGGGGTTACGGGATTTATTAGACTTGCAAATGGTATTACGTTCCTGCTGGTGCTACATGCTGCTCCCCAGTGGGATAACGTGGTACTGACTCCCGTATGGCTACATTAAGACTACTCAGTAAATTTTCTTGGTGAATTTGGTAAAGCAAACAATCTAACGAGACCAAGTACATTTGTTTAATGACAAGCAAGTTAGTTGGAGATAATATGGTGGAATTATTCCAAACTGAACAAAGAAAGTTAAATGAAATCGTGTCTTTACATTACTAATATATTTGAAATAAAATATAAATGTATAGAGTCCTTATAATTAAACCATCCTATTCTACAGCATTATCCTTTCCTGTGGTTCAGTCACTTGAGTAGTACTTCAACTTTGGTTCTGTCTGCAACTTAATTCTAAGATAGACTTACTTGAGCTATTCCTTACGAGGGAAAATATTGGCTCCATTGAAGAGGGCTGGCATTTCACTGCAGGTGCAGTCGGAAAAATGGATTGTTTGTGAACTGATCCTACTTCTCTTTATCTATAATTATGACCAATGACCTCATCTCTCTTGGTCTTGTTTGAATGCCACCAGTTAGAGAAGGAGAAAGTAGCCTAGATTGGGCTGGAGTGTTTGAGTCCTAAACTTTTGTATTTTCAGATTTAGGGAAATGGAAAGGGACTCTGGCCCTTTTAGCTACTCTTGAAGGTTATCTGGCTAGAATTTAACTTGAGTTGGAGCTAGATCTGTTGCAGGAGGGGTACTGCCAGTAGGAGAAGAGAGAAGCCTTTGAGATGGATGGCCTTCAGACTGGCTTTTGGGTGAATATGAGGATGGGCCACTTGGACGAATTTGAGTCCTCAACTGTCAGGGTATAATAGTGTAAGTGAACACAGAGATTAAGTTTATTATTTCAGTTTTACACACTGAAGGCCTCAGGGCCATGAATCTACAGAGGAGAGGGTAAACTCGTTCTGGGATGGATCAGGTGTAGGGACAGCACGATAGTCACTGCATTGATCATGTGAGTGAGTCAGGTTTTGAGGGCTGATGCACAAACCTTCCGGTCACTTGCTAGGCTTCTGGGAAAAGCAGCTCTCAGGTCTGACCTTGAGCAGGTAAGCAGTGGACAGATGAGGGAAAGTGCTATCTCATATATGCCACAAAATTTGAACTCCTTATTCCTGATATCTTCTATTTTAGGGGATATTTGGCAATTGCACCACCAGGTATTGGGGCAGAGAAAGGTCTGTGATCCGCTTTCTCTGACATGTAATAGGATTGGCCACAACAAGAGCTAGGTCAGGACTACAGTCTGACAAATCTCTCAGGTTGCTGGCTGGAATATCTTGCTCACATTCCCAGGGCTAAACTAATTGTCAGTTTTGGTGTTTATTTCAGGGTTAAATTTTTCCTTCATGTCAGATTGGCAGAGCCTGAGCAGCTTTTCGTTTCCTATACGGCGTAGTGCTGGGTCCATCTGCTAGAAATTCTCCAGGGGTGTTTCGCTAATGGCAGTGCTGTGCCTCTCTTATGTTCTCTCTAAAGTGATGCTGTGGTGTAATTTTTGAGGCTTTCTGCCTTTTGCACTAACGGTCTTGCAACTGTTACATAGTCTCAGAGATTGCTTTGTGGTATGAGGTTCAGGTGAGGGAGAACTTACTCTGAGGATCTATCTGATCCTAATGTCAGTGCCTTGACTGTGATTGCAGGGAGTTGAATTCAGTGATACAGAGGCTCTTTCCCAGTCCCACCTGCTGCCTCACTCCGTGAGCACTGTGAGCTCACAGATAATGTGTCCCCCTTTCTGTTTAATTTTCCTATTTATCTGCTGCTCTTCAGTTTTCTCTTCTTTACATATATGCTGCTCTATCTGGTTAGGAGACTACCTAACTGTCTCAACAGACCATTTCTGAAATAATTGAATATGGTTAATAATAGCGACCTTGGAAATCATACTATTCTAATAATTTTCACCCGCATCTTTAAATTCCTGAATTAGCTTTGGAGCCAGTATTTCCACAAAGTGCTGGAGTTGGAGGTGAACGCTTCATACAGCTTGGAAGCTCTGACTATACGTTTTCAGATGAAACGTGGCATTGTTTCAAACATAAATCACTTGGAGGCAGCAGCCACTTAAATTGGGTCAGAACCAGTGAATAAATGCAAGCAGAGAGGATGTTAGTGAAATTAATGTGATTTTTATCTTCAAACGCTCATGAACCACTGAGCCTAGAAAACACACTGCTGTACATCTTTGGAAGGCTGGACTGGATAATTAGCCTTCTAGTGGCATACTGCATTGATTTCTGTTCTTAAAGATATCCTGAGTCATCAATAGTCAATGGATTTTCAAATCAGGCAAACACACAGGCCTTTTTCTGGACACAACAGGATGTTTTCTGCATCTCAAGTGTCTTGAGCCACTTACCAGATATCATCCAGCCCTGGTGAAATAAGGACTACCCAGCAGGAGTGAATTGAACTTTATATAAATAGGTTTTGTTCTTATAGTGTGGGAAGAGTAAGAAATGCAGACTTAGATATGTATGAGGAACGGTCCACATGGGGCTTTCTTTTCAAGGGGGTACATGTGGAGTGTAAAGCTGCTCTTAAACATGCATTTCTCAGGCAGTGGCACTAATGGCACACTGTGCATACAGTCCTCAGTTTTAATACCAACTGCTTGGTTAAAAAGGGGGTTCTGTTGCCTGATTTTCTAATTCTGTATGCATTGTTTTTGGAAATATCCTTTTATCTGCAAAGCCCTGGGGAAGAAAGTATATTCTTTTCCATTTTTGAGTGTGTGGGATTTGAGAACACTAGAAACAGGCCAAAGCTTTGATACTATTCTTGACATTTCGAAGTCAGCTAAGCTAAAAGTCAAACACTGCTTAATCACAGAGAAAGAAAAAATTATGGCATGAGACCGCATGGCCTTGTTCCTTTGCTCCAGCCTGCAGGCTGTATACATTCTGTAGCAGAAGATTTAGTACAACTGAAAAATTACAAAGCAGTGCCTTTATGATTAACAAACACTTCATGAAAAAGAAAACTTTGTTTCAAGAGAAGATTAGTGAGAAATCCCCTATTCTTTCCCTAGCCACCCTTCTTTTCCCTCTTTAGTAACCCTTCTTTCTCTACCATTTACTGCCTGTTGTAATGGTTTGTCTATGATTCTCTCTCTTTCCTCCAAAGCTTTACTGACTCATATTCTCTCTTTTCTACTCGAGGGTGTAATAGTGTAAGTGAACACAGAGATTAAGGGTCTTTTAAGATCAAGGGTCTTTTCCTGGTTTCTCATGTGCCCCCCCGCCCCTTAATTTGCACCTTGTCTGTTCCTTTTTTTATTTCTCAACCTATTTATTGAGATTGCTGCCAGGTTAAGACAAGGCTACTGGCAGAGGGCAGGACTCCATAGGTGAGCTCTTCAAGGAAAAAACAACTTCAGAAGTCATTAGGCTTCAGTAATCTGCACTGTGCCCTTGGAGAAAGCATTGAGGTTCATTAGTGCCTAATGCAATAAGCACAATCACAGAGTGGCAACTTGTCACTGGAGAAAAAGGGAAGAGCAGATGCTGATCTCAGAGCACTGATTAATGGAAGTCTTAAGTAGTTTCATTGATATTAATGATATCATACTGTCTACACCAGTGTTTGCAAAGATACCCACTGATCCTTTCACTTAAGAAAAGACCCCTGCAAATACTGGGCCTGATTCACAGCTATCTTTGCTGAAATTTTGCACCAGCAGAACTTCAGTGTTCTCAGTGGGGACAGGCCAAGTTTAGTGATATGAGACCAGGAGCAGCAAACCTAGCCTGTACATTTTCTCTGAGTGTTTTCCAAAATCTTCAGTTGTGTTTTCAGAGTCTCTGCATTTCTGTTCAAATTCAATTATTCATGTTTGACAGAACCTGCTCTGGCACTATTGTGCTTTTAAAAACTGAAAAGTCCTCCAAGGAGTACAGAAAAAAAAACCCCAAACCCACACTATTGTCCTTGAAGGAAACACTGCAAGGCTGCTGATTCTGTTATTTCAAGCAGACTGATAGCTTTTTGTCCTTTTGTGTCTGTTCATAGTAGCTGAATATATTCTAAAACATCTCAATTTCTCTCTGTTTTACAGACATTTTTATTAGATCTATAATCTCATGCCTCATATCCTCAGAGGGTCCTCAGTGCTCTGCCATTGCTAAACAATTATCAGGGGGATGTATTTTCTCCCTGATGGATTATAAGCTTTTCTTCCAGAGGCTAGATTTTATTGCACATTTTATGTCAGGACAGCAGAGGCTCGTTGTTTCTTCTTAATTGTTTCCACTAGAAGTCAAAAGCATAAATACGGGAAGAAGAGCTAGAGTGATAATCCAGGCAAGAGAGAGAGCAATATTTGATGTCCAACTTTCTCATAAAAATTCATTTCATGTTCCTGCTGACCTCTTTCTTGTTGATTCATGGCAGATAAACAGAACACATCTCTCTTTTTTCCTCTGTCGTAATGCATCAGAGAGGCCAGGCTCCTCTCTTAGCCAGCCTCTTTACCTCAGAATAACAGGCCACAGCGTGGCAGATAATTTCGCAAACTTTCATATTTTTGCTGTTCTTTCTGCCCATGCCTTTCACTTCATCCTCTTCATATCCTGAAAAACTTCACCCACCATAGGTAGTCTTAAGTCCACAAAAGATCACTATGGAAAAAGCATGTTAATGCTGTCCCCAGAACATGATATTTCAGGTGTCTGTTGTGCTTGCATTTTCCACAGCAAAATTATACAGAAATATATTCCCATCTTTCAGATAAAGGTGCCAAATTCATTAATCAGTTTTCTAATTAATATTAAGTCTAAACCTCCATTGTCTTTCCTCCAGTCATCACAGTAGCAATGTCACAGATAAATAAGACTTCTTAGAAGCATTGCACGTTACCTGTTTCATTCATATAATGGGTACTTCCAAATAGTTGTTTTAAGGAATACATATCTTAATGACGTGAAAGGGCAGCATATGAAGGAATCAGGCTAGACTTCTTAGTCTCAGTGTTCGGGAGATTTCCTACCAGCTGGCTGCTATGAAGTTGCCAAGACTACAGACTGCTGACATACTTTAGGATCAAAGGAGAAGATGGGGAACCCGGAAGACAACAACACTTTGAGAAATGAAACAGCAAGACAATCACAATAGACTTTCTTAACATAATTCCAGTGAGTCCTTACTGAAGCATGTAAGAGGGTAGCGTTAGGTTTTTCACTAAAAGGCTAATCACTACAATGATTTTACTGATTTTGCTGAAAAAATATAGGGTTTATGTCTGCAAAAGTCTCACAATTTGAGGCTACTGCTGCCAAGGTTTTTCATTTACTCTTCCCTCATTCTGAACACCTTCTTCGCCGTGCATTTGACAAGCACTTGAAATACCGCTGCAAAACAAATGCACACAGATTCAAGCTGGAATCCTTTTGCATAAATGTATTATCTTCAGAAACACCTACATTACTTTGGAGCCAAAGCAATTTTTAAAAATATCCCTCAGAGGAGTGATAGGGTGAAATTATATCACTCTGCAGTGGAGTGCCAAAGGCAGTAGCCTCTGTTGGGAGTCACTCGTGAATTCTCCCATCCTAACAAAGTGTCTGTTGGGTTGATGTCTGAACAGTGCTATAGCTTTCACAGGCAGGATGTAGGGTCTCTCTCACCACCATATAAACTGGCTTTTACCTACTTAGGGTGCATGAAAGAAGTTGGACCAGGTCCCTCATTAACCGCCTATCTCACCAGTAAAACTCTGAGATGCTTCATTCTTGCCAAGCAGCAAATTTGTGAAGGAGATAAATACTCGTGGTTAATATTAAAATAGTTAATGTTTCAAATTCACTCTTGGTTTTTTTTCCACTCAATTTCTTGCAAAGGTTACCTACTGCCTCCTTCCTGATTCTGGCAGCTGCCAATGTGTAGGAAAACCCATGTCTTGGTAAGAAAGGCGCTCATGACCATAGGTTAGAAGTGCTCAAGCCTGATAAGAGATAGCTTTCAGGCTTAGAATGACCACAACCCCAGCGTTGTGGGTCTTCCTGTATTTCTTCTTTAAAAAAATAATACAGTTACGGGTGGCTCCTTTTGCTATATTTTGCATTTCTGATTTGCCTTCTCTTTGGATCTACGCGAGTCTTAGGATAGGAACTGATTATTTGTGAAGGGCAAACTCAGGGCTGACTGAGTTTCCAGCCAAACAGCACAGTGCCTACATAACACAGCTTGCTATGAGTTGTGCTTCTGTGGGGCGACTGCATCAGTGTCTGAAGTCTCTCAATTTTCTCCTTTAAATTGAAGATCTCTTTGATTTGTTGTCTCTCTCCTGTAAAACTAATATTGTCAAAATCTTTGGGACTTGGTTCTGATGTGCATCTTTGACCATGTGCACAGCTGGCTCTGCATGATCCTGACCCCAAGCTGGGTTCACATGAGCTGGCTCTGCTAATTCTGGAGCTGGGAGCCTTAGGGTTTTATCCAGCTGGCATCTGCAGAAGTGCTGCTCAGTTATTCCTTGTGCCACTCAATCGGCACAGTGGCTCCACGCTGCAGAGGAAGGATGCTTGAGCTCAGGTCAGCCTACACCAGGGCTCTCTGTGCACTGCTCCATCCCGCAGTGCTCTGCCTGTCCCTCCTTGACACAGTAAAACACAGAGGTTTTTAGGCAGTTTAGCTGGGTTTGATTCTCCATACTTGGTTTTAACATTGTGTGAGTGGCAGAACCAACCTTGTGATGATGGACAATTGTCTGCAGAAAGTGCAGGTTTAGATTGTGTGTATCTATGTTTTTATCTGCTTCAGTAAACTACCTTGGGCAGAAATGGTAGGAAAATATTTGCCATACAATTGTGAGGGAAAATGGAGTCAGAAGAGAGGATTTTATAGATCTACTCAGTACATGAGGACCTCAGTGGTACCACCAGCCCTGACTGTCCCTGCCCACACTCCTGGGACTCCCCCTACACTGCCCACCCCATGTCAGCCCCCTGGGGCCATCAGCCCCTGCTCCAGAGATGCCACAGCAGCACCAGCCTGCAGCTTCCTACAACTCTGTCAATCCTGTCCCCATTCCCAGGGCAGTGACCAATGCTGGTGCCCCCCCGCTGCCCCTCTCCCAGCCCAGTGGGTACCCAGGCAGCAGGAGCTCTGCTCCTTTGCCTGAAGCTGTGGGACATGGTGCTAAGAAAAATTACTGAGTTAAAAACTGAGAATGCCAGACATAGGCTGTCAAGAAAAATGAAGATATTCATAAGAAACTAAGCATATGGCTACTAGGTCTGTATCACATTTCATTTCACCTTCACGGAATTACCCCTCCTCCCTGTGAGACAGGCAGGGACTGGGTTAGTGTTACACAGGGGAGCTCACATCTGTGCAACTGCCAGAGTATTCTCACCTGCGATACGCCGACCTGCAGCTTCGCAGATGAAACTATTATTTTTGCTGTCAGCCCTTTCCTGCACTATTAAAATTCAGTTTTATGGTGTAACTTTCCCTATGGACGTGTTTTGTTATTTGTTTCCAAGACACGACAGAAACATGTATGTGCTTCTAGCAAATGCTGAAACCTAAGAGAAAGAGCTTATAAATTAGCAGCAGCATGCTATAGTATAATAAACTGCTTATTTCTTTTGCTACAATATATGACCATTTGTAGCAGTTTTACAGCCCAGATATATACTCATCTATTAAATACTATTCTGTGTGCCAAACCTTTTACTTCCACTGTATTAAAGCATGAGTGAGCCTTTTTTCATTTTCCTTTTTTTTTTTTTTTTTAGGACCATTAAAAGCACCAGCAGTAAATGAAACCCAAGGTGACCAAGGTCCTGCAAGTTCGGAAGTGTTGCCACTTCCCATTACCATCAAGATGTGCAGTTAGAGTGCTGGGAAATCTCTTAAGTGGTGATTCTTTTGAGAACAGGGGATGAAAGAGTCTTAAACTTTGCAGCAATTCAAGAGAAGTCTGTCTCATCAAGCTGCAAGAATCACCAATGCTATTTTGACTGTGTTACCTCAGCACCTGAAGGGCGATAACACAGTCATTGCATCGAAAATGTCTTGGCATCTAAAGACTTTTTTCTTAGGAAAGAATCGTGAAAGAGGGTTAAATCATCCGCCGCTTTCTGGAATTATCTACATTGCCCACATTTTTTGATGTTTCTGATCAGGCATGGTTTTTGACTTTGATCTGCAAGCTCAGAAAGGCAGACTTGGAATAGGGCATCTGTAGATTTCCATCCTCTCCTAACCCAGATCTTTGCACAGCAGATTAGAGCTGCGTAACAGGGCTGTCAGCTTTAATGTGACAGCTCAGTTCGCACGCATTTATTCCAAAAACAGTGCCACTGGTTCATTCCCTACAGCTTCAAGACTTGATTATACCAGCTATGCTCCTCCTATACATTTTGATGTCTTTTATGATTCCCAAGTATACCATCTAAACATACAACTTTCTGAACTCCAGGCTTGTTTTCTTTATAATCACACAGCATGATGTTTAACATGGTGTATTGTGTATCAGGGATGTTTGGGTTTGCATTTTAGATTAGCCGTTTTCATCCAAACCTTATGAATGTCTGATGTATTTTACTCACTTTATTATTTCAAAGATTGGTTGTGGGGATTAGTTCTTCATTTGGTAGCTTCAGTATTCTGGCAGTCCTTATATGAATCTAACAAAGGAAATCCAATGCTAGAACTATTTTCTCCCACTGTATCAATAAGCCAGTAGAAGAGGTTTCTGCTATGTATCCTCGCTTAGTCAAGGGCAGAAAACTGCTACCACTCTTTCCCATTAAAGCACAGTCGAATTTATATTGGCCCCTATGCTTAGAGTGCTTGCCTGTATGCAACTGTTATTAATTCACCATAAATTCAGCAAAAACCGAAATAAGACGGTAATTCATGCAACACTTTCCATCACAATTTTGAAAGTTTTTCATAAGTGCTGTTTGCTTGCTTTGTCTGTCCTTAACTCCAATAATATAATAAATCTGATATACCCGCATGGTGTGCTTTAAGGACTTCAGTTAGCCAGTTAATTGTTCTCTATGAAAAAATCCAAACAAAACCAACCACAGAGAATTTAAACATCTCCCGTGAAAAGCAAAGGGTCACCCCTGAGGTGATCAGGCAGTGGTACTAGACGATTATTACAGGTCTCTTCCAACTGAGTGCTTCTCTTCTCTTGCACTTCTCTAATATCAGAAACTTTCCGGGTTTAATATTTCATTTTCTTTTTTGATACTTTTCATAAAGCTTCCCTTTTTTATAGTTTTCTCCTGTACTATTCCTTTTTTCTCTTCTTATATGATGGCAGAGTACCTTTCATGCTCAGTGAATGAGCGGGTCCATCCCTGGAAATCCACCTCACTTGACAGTGGACTCTACATATTCACTGCCATAACCACGATGACAACAGTTCCTGAAGAGGACTATAACACGATAGTATTCTACGGCCATGCTATTTATAGAAGTGTCTTATTATTTTACGTTTGGACATCCCCTTGGTTACCGAAAATTATTTTATATCAGCTAGCAAATTCTCATTTGTAAAGGGGAAGGGTGTTAGTCTACCATGTTCCTCAGAGCTTGATTTAGATCTGAGCAGGGAGAATATCTACTTAATTTGATAGAAAGTACCAAAAATAATTCATTTATTGGCTTTCAACCAAAGATTGTAAATTAAACTTTTAACTGTGATTTTTCTCTTATTTTAACATTCAGCCCACTTCAACCTAAATTCCTGAGGATGCAATACTTACATAAAACCATTGTTGAACATTTATTGCTTCATTCTCAATGGTATCTTTTTAAAGCACTGTAATTACTATTAATTTTATTTTAGTGGTTTGTCAGTGGTTTTCATTTTGGCATTGAGTTTCTGCCTCAGCAACTGCCTGTGTTTCAAAAATTCGTTCTTTGAATATATTCTGCACCTTCTCCAAAGGCAGCTAGAATAATCAGCCCAACACAAAAGATGTAAAGAGACGTCTGGGAGAACAAAGGAGAATGAAAATGAAAATAGAAAAGGAGAAAAGTTCATAAAGTGTAATCAGTTTCAAGTCTGTTCATTTTCCTTTACAAATATGGAGCGTAATCCAGCTGTTGTACAGGGCTGCATCACAGTAGTCCTGGGTTTCAAAAAATGAGCACAGGCAGATGTGTTAGCAGAACGAACTGGTATGTGTGGCATGTTCCTGAATGTGCCAAGAATAAGCTCTGGGGGAAAACTCACAGGAGACTAATAGACTCAGGTAAGTTGAAAATTATTTTAGTGCACCTATTAGATTTACCTAGTCTAAGTAATGAGAACACTAAGTAATAGCCACTTTGACTATAATGAACAAAGAAAGGAGAGATGGTCCTTTGACATTTAAAAGAGCAGCAAAGTCATCGATGAGTACGATATGGTATCAAGATCAGATATTTAAAACCTGAGTGGGAAATAGAAGCACATCATCTTAAAGGGAAAAAAAAAGAGGGAATAAAAAGTCGAGTTAGATAACCCCACTCATTTTCTGTACTTTTGAATCAATGCAGAATTTGTCAGCATGTGGAATTGCATCAGCAAAGATACTCACCTAGGGAAATAAGATGACTGCTTTATGTCACTCAAGAGCTATACATATTTCATGCTAATAAGATTATTTTGGCAGAAAGGAAATACACAATAAAATGACAAAACCACCAAAAATGAAGGGCAAGGGTGCTATGCTTAGTAGCAGTTTACATTTAGTTCTCACCCCTCTGTGTTCAAATCCTAAGTAATGATTTTCCTGAAGACCTATTTGAAAGGAACAGAAAGTGACAGAAAGAATCTCTCCAGAAAGAGATATTGGATTCACAGGCTGATGTGCTTACTGTTTTGAAAGCAAAACTTTCATTAAGACATTTAAGATTCCACAAATACAATTTATTTGCGGTTTTTTTTAAATACATATCTAGCATCTTGCAGTTTGTCCCTGTTTTCTCTATGTGTATATGTCATCAGCATTATATTTCAATAACTCTATGGGGAAATCTCCCTGAATATAATTTAATACAGAGATTTGGGGTCCGATTATACTGTGGGAAACTACATGTAGAAAAGGGTCCCTTTAAATGAAATGGCTGAGAATTTCACCACTGGAAGGGCATTTCCAGCTTCCAGTAGTCAAATGGAAAGCTTGTTCCCTTAGGAAAGTGAGGGGGAAATAGTACAGATATATTATTTTTCCGACGTTTCCTACCAAACATTGTCATTAGGCCTCTTTTAAGACTAGCAGCCTCCTGGACTGTTTCCAACGGAGCAAAAGAGCAGACTTCCTTAGGCAGAGTCATCCTGTTCCATAAAAACACCTATCATTTGCAGACCAGCAGACAGTATTATGGCTTCCTAACCCATCAAAAGAAGTTTGCCCCCAACAGATACACTCAAGAGGAGTAGAGAAGAAGGTGACTTTCCCTTTTAGGACCCCTGTCCATGCTGTGTACGCTACAGGCTACAGTGGTTGAGACCAGACATCGGATGATAGTCCACCTGGGATCTTTCCAACATTTTTCCTCCTGTTTTAGCAGGGTTGCTTCATGGTATCTAAAACTGCCTGGCATCACATACAGTGCTATTTGTCAAACAGTAAGGGATAGTACAAACACAGCATCTGACTTTCTTCTCTTCACAGCAAGGTAAATCAAGATGACCACCACTGGAATTCAGAAACGCACTGTTACAAAACGGGTGTAAGGGCATTGCCAGGCTCTCTTTGGTGATGCTCAGGAACAAATTGCCTAGCGCAGCCACTGTGACTATTCCTCTGCACTGGCTATGCAGAGAAGAACCTGACCACGCTGGGTAGTGAGGCAAATCACATCACCCACTGCTCTCTTGTACCAACAGCACTGGCTGACGTGTGGCAGCACATTACATGGTCACACGGTCGAGTGGCTGCTGTCCCCAGTCATCCCGGCTGACAGATGCTGCCACCTCTGAGTAAGGACACTTGATCCCCTCATGAATCCTCTCCTGAACTGCCATGGCTTTCAGCCCAGGACGCTGAAGTCTCACATTACCTTAGTAGAGAGGGCTGAAGCCTGCAGTGCTTCAGGATTGGACTCACGGCGAGATTTGATGGCTCTGCCTTCCAGGATAGCCACCCCTCTCAAGAGGGCAAGGTACCCAGGTGGGACCAAAACCAGGTTTAATCATGCAGCTTTCATTCATATCCACACAACTGTCAGAGCCCTGAAATACCATAACAGAAGCAGTGCCTGCAGTTACAGGAGGCACTGTATTGAACAATTTCACTATCTGATTTCTGTTTTCAATCATGTATATTTAATATTCTCTTAATGCACTTGCTTTGAGAGCATTTTCAGCTGGATTATATTTTTAAAGACAAATTCTGTGGAGCTGTCACGCAAACTCACAGGCTTTCAGTCACCCAAGCTGGTCCAAAGTGTGAGAAGTGGATCCTCTCCATGTAGGAGTGAATGCACAGAGAAATCATAGACTTGGATAAACCCATGCAGAATGACACGTTTTATACATTCATTTTGGTATACACATTTAGATAGGTGGGTGTCATTTCCAATACATAAAGCACAAGGCTCAAACAGTAATGTGATTAGAAAAGGAATCATAGAGAATAATAAAGATTATCCCTCATAGCCCCTCTGCAAACATACTCAGAGAACAGGACCATGACATGGCTTCTCCAGATATTTTAGCCCTTGACAGTGAAGCTAGTTTTTCAGGTCACTATGCAAGTGACAACTATGCAAGGGAAGATTTCAGAGGCACCTCAGTATGGTGGCAAATCCATCTCATGATTTATTAATTAGAATAGGATTAATCAAAACTATACATGAGAAGTGAAGGACATGAACAACTCTTCTAAAGATACACATTCTTGTAGGGTTAGGTAAGGTACTTTTGACTTACTACCTCTTATTATGATAAGACATTCCAATATTTTCACTTAAAGTTGTGACATGACATGAGAATAAACATTTAGCCTTAATTGCAATATTTTGTTGCAAAGGTAGACGTTGTTTACCCACACTTTTAGTTGTTTTAAGTGTTGATAGCATAATACAAAGCTACTACTAAGAAATATATGTTAAATGTCTTTTATTTCACTGACACATTTCACAGTTTAGTACAAGATAGAAGGTAAAAAAGCTGCAGTCATGTCTAGTACTAGACCACGTGTACAGATGTGTATTCCATAAATACATTTTGTCCCTGCCAAAGGTTTCTTTTTTCCTAAAAGCTTGTTAAAGAATATAAAATTCATGTTGCAGAGTAGAGAATCATAAGACTTTGTGGTACTTAGTTCCCAGTTTAGCTGTTTTTTGGCTTACCTGAAAATTAAAAGGTATCCAGATCTTATGCCTCTTTTCACGACAATTAACATAAAGCAAAACAAAGGGAAGAAAATCTGTGTGCCTATGGTACTGGTGAATTGTTTTCCTTTTGTGAGAATAGGACCTAAAATAATTTTCCAGTGTGTGTGTTTAACCAATATTATAGACTTGTCCCTATTGCATTCCTAGTTAAGTAGAACTGGATAAAACATCTTTGGTCAATACGGAGAGCACTTCACACATCAGCTATGGAGCATTCAATGCAATCACACGGAAGAGCATTTCCTGCCATTGATCAACAATAATTCCTGGCATTTACAAGGCATCTTTAATCAGAGAGATAAAATTGCTCTGCTATGGTAATAAATTCCCAGAGTACCCCCCTGAATAAGACGACGAAGTTTTTGATTTACAAGTGAGCAAAGTAAATCATAGAGAAATGAAACACTTGTTCAGGGTCAGATAGCTAATTTTTTGGCAGAGTCCAGAAAAACATCTAACCTTACAGCCTTTCAGATCTGTGGGAAATAGGAGTAAACTTTGTTACTGTAGAAGATTGCTGGGTTTGTATCTGTCATTTCCTTACTCTGCACAGACCATAACCTCTCTGTAAAGACAATGCAAAACAATGAAGAATCATGTTTCCATGCAACTGTGTCAGATTGCACGTAGATTAGGAAAGGACAGGGAACGCTTGAAGTGTGGAAAACTTTTCAAACTTCCGAACCACTGCTAGCTTTTTAATGAGGAGCTCTAATGCAGAGGCACAGTAACACAATCCTGTATTCTTGTTCTGCTGTTACTTGGTGGTAAAAGGGGCACTCGTTCTGAAGAAAGATATAATAGGCTGCACATGAACTATATTCACAGATGAGGCCCCACTTTAAACAGCAAAAATTCCCTGTACAGATGTATCTGGGAACAGAATTGGTTTCAAAATGTGTAGACCTGTGAAGAACAGCCTATAAATACCTAGACAGATGTCAGAATATGTGTTTACAATCCAGTTCAGAGCCAGGGGACGAAGCATAACTTCTTCAGAGTTGCAAGGAAAAATAATCTGCATAGTAAAAATACGATAAAGATTTTTAGTTATTTTATCACCTTTGCTTTTATTATAAATAGGAGTGATGAACTGTTGTGATTGATATGATTTCTATTCCTGGAGTTTGTAGGGGGTTGAAAACCCTCTTCCTCATGCAAATCAAATTGCAAATTATATCTAAGACCTAGTACATTTAATAATATAGAAAGTTAAAAAAAGATCCTCTCCTGTATACTCTGTGTCTTGTTCTGCTCTTTTAGCACTTCAGTCCTTATGGTTTCAAATATGTGCTTTGAGACCTGTTTCACACCCCCGGTTTCTAAATCTTATGTCATTCTTCTTCACAATTCTGAATTCAAATTCAGAAAGGAAAGACATTTATGGTTTAACATTTTAATAATGCTGTAGTCAGATTTTATTAGTGCTTCTTTGTTACATTTTGCATGAGATAGGAAAGAGTAATAAAGAGAATATCATTGTAGGGTTTAAGGCTTATGGGCTTAATGTATTATGATACAACAAAATGTATTATCTAAAGGTCCCTTTCTCACAAAGGCAAACGAGAGCACCATAGCTATAGCAATATAAAGCAGCAGTCAAACCAGCAATAACATTCTGTAATTGCAAAACCATTTCTGATTAAAATGTAATTTATTTAAAAAAAAAAATTGAAATAAAGTACTTAAGGATTCCTAATCTTGGCTGTATGCACATTACGCAGCCTGTGAGAACAGAAATGACCAGCTAAATAGAACCGAGCCTATTTAGTAACTTGCCCCCAAATCCGCAGCAGGGCCATCTGGGCAGCGTGTGTGTGTTGGGATGTGAGGAACCACCAGCCCAGAAGAGCACAAATAGCTGGAAGGAATTGCTTGCTAAGGAAGTCCTCAGGACTGCTGGGGGGTTTCAAACATTCCTGCAGCTGAGAGAGAAAACCTTATTAAAACCTTCGTGCTTTCTTCCCATAATCTTTGCTACCCTAGCAGGCATGAAGATAACTCCCAAAGAAGAGTGGGACAGACACCGCTTAGTCTGGAACCAAATGTACATTAAACGTGGAAGGCTCTCCTTTTGCTCACATTCCAACCACTAATGAACCTTATTAGGCTGAGTATCTCCACAAACCTAAGCTATACTAAATATTGATTCCAGGAGAACTGATACTGGTATCTCCAAAAATATGGGGTGTGTATATACTTATACGCATATACCATATATGAGATATGGTGTGTGTGTATATATATATGTATGTATATATATATATAAGAAATCCATACCTATAGCTACCCATACACTGGTATGTCCCTCCCGCGCGCGGGCCGTGAGGAGAAGCGGCGGCGCGCGG
>VZTD01000110.1:109557-151461 GCA_013397725.1 Rhagologus leucostigma | reverse complement strand
CGGCGGGCCGGGGTGGGCAGGGCCGGGCCGGGGCGGGCGGGGAGGCTGGTGCGGTGGCGGGGAGCAGTGCAAGGTCCGCCGTCGGCCCTCCCGTGCGTCCTCTCTGGCGGTACCGCCCGCCCCCGAGCCGGGGGCCGAAGCAGCGGCGGGGGCAGAGGCGCCCCGGGTGGTGCCGCGGCACCGGTCCCTGAGCTGCAGCGCTCGGTGCTCGGCGCCCCCCCCGGCCCGGCAGCCCCGGGGGGAAGCGGCTCGGAGGCGAAGGAATAAATGTTTCCCCTTGGGTTTGGATGGCACTGGTCTGCAGCTCACCCGCAGGTCGGGTCTGGCCTCATCCAGCCTAGCGCTCCCGGTGTGGCGTGGGCTTATTTTGAAAGCAAGCGGTCTGTTTTTTCCAGTGTGTTGGCAGTGGGAGGAATGTTTACAGGTAACATGTAGAGGTCGTTTCGTGCCATTTTTTTTCCCCTTCCATTGTGCCGCCCACCTTTGTAAGCAGCATGTGTGTATTCTTGAGGACTAGTATGATTGTTTTGAGATGTATATTAAATAGTTTAGAAAAGCTTTTACATGTGGACTTGTCACTTGATCCGTTAAGGACTGTAAGAAATGATTTTCAGCCTACGAAACAGAAGTGCATATGTCAGGCTCCAGTTTTTGCTAAGCAGATGGTATCTTTTTCCTTAAACAGTGTCTTAAAAGACTGTTAGTTTATATGATGGCTGAAGAGGCTCTGTAGGCCTCTATATGTGGTCATGTACCTTACCTCCTCTACCTCTCTAAACTGTGTTCATGACTAGTCTGTTCTGAAGGGTAACTAGCAAAGCAATAAACCCCAAGTGTCTTGATTTTTTTGTTTAGTTGGTTTTTTGTTTTTGTTTTTGTATTTTTTTAAAATTATTTTTGGGATTTATTTTAAGGGATGTGTGTAGACTGTTGCTACACGTTTCTTCAGCCTAACTGGAGTCAGACTAGATGCAGTACCCTCGGTGGCAGTGTCTGATGATTTTCAGAAGTTTTCAGTAGTGATCCATACTCTGTAGGATGTTGCTGTTCTTTGGAATAAACTTGTGAAAGTTTCTTGTGGAAACTTTAGATAGGCAGTCTAAGACTGGAAAATAGAATGAAAAACATTTGCAGCTTGTCAGAAAACCATTGTGTTTTAAAGATTGAAGATTAGTGTTTGTTAACTTTGAGTAATTACAGTTTATCAGACTCAAATCTCTCAATTTAAACTGGTAGTCTAGCTAGGTAATCTGGTAGAATTTTATACTGTTCCTTTGATGCATAAAGTTGAATGTGTTTACAAAAGATGGGAAAGGAAGTTAATATATGTTGTGTGCTGTAACATCAACTGGAGTCTTTTAATATGCAGTAAATATCACTAGTTTGGAGGGAGTTTTATTTGAGTTTTCCAGAAATGCTGAATATCTGACTAGATCTTACAAGATAGTGTCTACATGGATTTCAGTGAGTGTTGCCTTATCTTTGTAAAGAGAAGCTTTAAAAGAGAAGGATGTTTTTCATGTCGGTGGTGAGACAGAGTGGCTGTTAACAGACACTCCAGAAATACTCTCTTAAAAACTTCAGGATTCTGTGCCATAGCAGAGCTGTATTGTCACAGACCTGCCCGCTGAACAGTGCGGTGCATTTCTATTCAGTCGGGTTTTTTTGAAGGTCAGGGGCCTTAATACTTGGTGATTTCCACTTTTTGAGAAAATAGCACCATGTCCTTATGTAAGTAGTGACGTTGGAGCACATAATCAGTTTCAACATTTGTGTACGTTAAAACCGATGCTTTTTACAGCACTGTCAAAATCTTTACCCTTTTTTTGTTTCATGGTGCTGTTGTTTATTTTCGGTATCTTTTCCAGGTATTTTTTCTATGCCTTTTTTAATGAGGCTTTTGCTTCTTACTGTCTTTTTGTATTGACTAATTTAGATTACCTTCAAATTGTTTGAAGTTTTTGTAGGTTTTTGTTGTTGTTGTTTTTTGAAGGGATGTGTTTGTTTTTATATGGGCTCTAAGGCTTTGCATTTTGCCATGAAATACTGTTAATACAAAATTAAAGTTGTAGGAAAGAGGTTCTTAGAAATAGTGAAAAATTACTTAAATACTGGCATGCTGGGAGATCTGTTTATTTATTTATTTATTTGTGAAAGACTCAGTTTAAAGCTATTCAGTAATTCGGTAAGAAGAGGTAGAAACTGATGAAAATATGGATGCTTTAGGAAACTTATGGTGGGACTGCTTTTGATAGAGTTTGTGTGGTATCTTGCTAACTGAGTTCTTGGGCCTCCCTTGCTCCCTCCCTCATGAATGCAAGTTGAACTTAAGCAATAGCCTCTTCTTTCCAAGGATATTTTTCTTTCTTATGACAAGTTCAGTTTAGCATGACAGTGTAGATCTCGCTCTTCTAGCTATAAGATTACTAGTAGAACAGCAAAGCTTATGAAGATAATTTTAGTGGTGAAGTACAACAAATAATATTAATTGCACATGTAATACTTGTAGAATGATCTTATAGTATATGATAAATGCTCGGAGAACTGCTGGCTAACTAATACATCTTGGAAATAGTTGTTAGGATTATTCCTGAATGTCATTGTTCCTAAAAGTCTTGGAGGAATTAGTCTACTAGACTCAGTCTTTTTTCATTAATGATCTGGAAGTAATATCACAATTGTCATTAATAAAACTTGCAGATGAACAAGATGGATAGGTGCTAAGCAGGGAGGATGGAACTGTACAAAACCATCTAGAATTCACGTGAAGTTATGCTGGTAAAGCAAGGCACACCTTAGTGCAGCTATATTCAAAGTAGTGCATTGACAGTAAGGAACATATGCATGGGATTGTATCCCGAAAGTTATTGACTGATAAGATGCAAATATGAACAAGCACTTCAGTAGGAGTTCCCAGTACAATGCTTTGTTTAAAAATGTGTAAGAACAAGGAGATGATTTTTGGCTGAACATGTGGTAATGCTAATGATGAAGTTTTGTCTTTAAAAATTATTGTTAAATAGTGAAGAGTATGGGAAAGAATTAAAAATTATTTTAATAGTGTCTTATGGTAAAAGGCCTGCAGAAGCCCTGTTCACATTATCTGAAAAAGTGAGAAGTATCTTTTTTTCCTGTGTGAATATTTTCATACTGAAATCCAGTGCTTTATTCAGCTAATGCTTGACGAGATCCAATGACTGGAAAGTGAAGTTGAACAGGATCAAATTGAAAAGCACAAGTGGTAAACGCTGAGGATGAGTAATCATTGTAATGAAGGAAGGAGGGCAGTGGTGGATTATCCAGCTGTTGATGTTTTCAGCTGGAGTTTAGATATCTTTCTAGACACCAAATGCAAGTTTTTTAATTCCACAAATGGATAACTGAGCAGTGTGTCAGATATGTGAGTACAGAGGAGCGTAGACTGTGTTGGAGTGACTCTGATTCATACACATGAATTCTTCAGCAGGATTGGGAAGTGCATGGACGAGCCCTGTGGGTGTAGGTCTCGGAGCGGACGTGGCATTGGTTGACCTGCAGTGTGATACAGTAGCTCCATTATGAGGGACGCAGAGCACCCTTGGATGGCAGAGTAACGCTGGGCTAAATAGTCTCTGCTGGTTTGTCGCCTTCTCCTAGTGTTTAGGTTTCTGGTGACAGAATGGCAAGCTCTGCTTCTTTTTATGCAGTGTAGCCCTGGTATGGGAATGCTGCTCATGCTGATTATGTTTGTTATCCTTTGATTAAGTTATTTTAATAGGCCGGCAGACCCTCTGACTTTAAATTCCTTGGATCTTCTAAATAAGAGTGAATTCCTGATTGTTCTGTGGTGGGTGATGATAGGTTTGGATGTTTTATTCTGAAAGTCAAGGGGCGGGGAGGCAGGAGAATTTTAGAAGATGGATTTTGCTTGTAATGCTCCTTCGTATTTGAAAGGTATTGCAGCTGCTGAGGGCTGCATCTCTTCCTAAATGGTAAGAACTGTTACTGGGGAGTTACTGGTTTGTTACTTCAGAGTAGTGCATTTACCAGTGTCAGGTGGTGTGGGATATATTTGAGAAAGATGGAAGTTACTGTTTGTTATAGACCTCTTTTGCATTAAAAAAGTCTTGCCTGAGAACAATCTTCCTGCGAAGTTGAAGAGCAGTTTGGGCTCTGTTTGACAGGAATTTTTCCAAATGGAAGCTGTCATTCTTTCCTTTGTTTCTCTCCTTACGGTTCCATTTGTAACTACCTAGGAAGTTAGAAGCCTGTCTTTGTATTCCTTGTTGGTGATTTGAAGAAAACAAGTAAACCTACTGTAGATAGCTTTGCTCTAATCTTTTCTGTTCAAAATTTCAGTGAAAGGCCTGACTTTACCATCCAACTCTATTCTCTGTGGAGTTCCATAGCTATTGTTGGGGTTGTACTGGAGCACAGATTGTTCTTAATTGTCCTGTACAGGTACAGGACTTACTGTGTTGTTTAGTCAGGATCACTCCAGAGACTAGTCTTGCATTTGTGAGCTCATTCAAAGATCTGGTATCACTTATTATACTGCTTAAAAAGGAGAACAGAACTGTGATGTCTCAGACAAATTAGCATAATTGATATTGAAGGTTGAACCTTGCTTTGTCTATCTTGGGTAGCTTCAGAGGTTGAGGCTGGAGAGGACTGCAGATCTAATCTAACCTTATATCGCAGGCTGAAGTCTTTTTAACTAATTCTTTTTATTGCCAGAATACTAATCATAAAGTAAAAAAGAAAACAAACAAAATCCTACAGTAATAGGTCATTTTGCATAGCTGGGAAAGTTGCCTTCAAATTTAACTAGTCTGTTTAAGAATTAAACATGTTTCTAGTCTGAATTTTATTTCTGTTCATTACATCTTGAGAGATATCTATCCAAATATAGGTCTGTCTGTATTTATTTAATATGCTGATGATTATCAGATCCCTACACTACTGTTATGGTCTGCAATCCTCCTGACCCTTTTGAGTCTCTGGTGTTCATTCATTCTTTCGGTGTTTTCATGGCTTTGCTCTCACTGCAGTAGCTTTTGCAGGAACTTGGGAACAGAGCACTATTCTGGCAGTCACGCAGTCGTGGTAGTAAACACCCTCTGGATGCCGCATCCCTGGAAGTGTTGAAGGCCAGGCGGGATGGGGCTCTGAGCTCTTGTGAAAGATGTCCTTGCCCATGGCAGAGGGGTTGGAACTAAATGGGCTTCAAGGTCCCTTCCAACCAAGGCCATTCTGTGATTCCTGCTCATCGTTCTCCAGGCATATATTTGTACTGGTCTTGTTGGGAACTGCGTCACACTGGAAACTTGTACCCAGCTAATGACCATCTGTTCGAGGTAGTTTCTAGGATGGGTCTTCATTTTATGTAGGACTTTGCTTTTGTTGATATTTTAAAAACCCTGATTTTGTCTTGTCCCAACATTCCCCAAGTTGTATCAGAAACAGAGTATTAGTTATTCCTCTTTTTCTCTCTGCATACACTCCCTGCCCTCCCCTTCCAGTAAGAATTACCTCTAACTGTTGTTTATTTCTAGGTTGCAGACAATGGTGAAATAGAGTGGGGTCAATGTACAGGCTCTAAAGGATGCTTAGTGTTTTCATATTGACACTTGTCTGGGGGTTTGAAAATGGGAGCTACTGAAAAGATCAAGAGAGGGTTTTTTGGAGCCTTAACTAGGAGAGTATGTATAATAGTCGCAAAGCAAATCATAAGACTAAAGCTTGCTCACTTGTGGTTTTTTAATACATGCAAGATAGAGCACGTTAACTTTCATTATCTTCTAATTTCTTAATCAAAATATCAGACCCAAACACTAACCCAAACACTTTGGATTTTAACTGTGTTTGACCATTGCTACTACTTTATCAGATGAAAGTGACAGCTTTAATTTCCTGTGAAGCCATGGTACTAGTCTCTGCTAGTCTGCCATATTATTAGTATTTGCTTTTTCGTCAGTTCTGTATCAAAACCTACAAAAGCCAGCAATAACTTAAAATGGTAACCGTTTATAAAACATGTCCTCTTGTATCCAAACTGCAGGAGTTTCTTCTGGCTTAATGAATAGCAATATTTACATCTTTTGGACTATGTGGTTGACCTAAGCAGCCTGTATTTTAAGGAAGTTTAATACTTGTTCTGTTAGAAAGCATTTTATTGTGGCAATTTAAATTTTCTGGCCAGACTTTTTTGTTCTGCACTTACCTAATATTTTCAAATTTTGTGGGTTTGTATTTTTGTGTTTTTGTTGACAGTTCTATCATTCTTGCTTTGTAATCTTGACATTTTTGTTAATTTCTTTTATTGCTAGGATGGTGCTTGCCCTTCTAGGGATAGGGATGTATTGTATCCTTTTGCTAGCATTTCAGTATTTTGTGTTTTTCTAATTTGTCGTGGTCATTGTCAATGCTTCTCTTGCCATTCTTACAAGATTTTTTTTATATACAGTTGTTCTCTCTTCCTTTGTAAACTGTGTGGTTTTCCACCACTCTGGTCTTTTTCTCAGCGGTAAAATTGTGTCTTCTTGGGCATCTGGTAAAACACTTAAACTAGTTTTCAACTATTTGCAGGTTTTGTTACACATATTTTCTTCTGATTTGGGCAGTAATTGATTTTAAAGTCAAAAATTTGTTTTGAGACAAGTCCTCTTAATGCATAGGTGATAAACATCTGGTTTGACCCAACTTTGTGTTGATTCAGTTTGCCTTTACTTGTTAAGCACAGGCCTTTTTTCTCTCAGGTTTCACAGAAGATTAGTCTTTCAACAGTGCTTGTTTCACTGTGTTTGCCTGTTTGCTTAGGAAAGTGATGAGCCTTTATGAATGTGGAAGAAAGTTTACAGAATTAAGGACAAAAATATTTGTTTGCTGTTTGCTTGAAAACTGAACAGTATTGCCATTGGTACTGACATGTTTAGATAGGAGCAGCCTCAGTAATTGATATTTCAGCATGCGTACTGTCCTCTGTGGCTTTTCAAAGACAGTATGAGATAAAGATTTGACTTTCATGGTATCCTTGTAGTTGAGAGAAACGCTGTGGTATATTACAAATGAGACTGTGGAGCAAAGTAGAAAGGTTTTTTGGAAGTCAAAGGGAGTCTGGCTGAATTGAAGCCTTGGGCCTGTCATGCCCGGTACTTGGTGTAACATTAGACTACAATTTGTCTTGTGCAATTTTGAGATCTATTTTATTTCTTCCTATGCTTGTAGGATGCCCGGAGGTATGTAGAAATGTTTCCTTGATTCTCTCTATAAGGGAGGAGGTACCAAAAATGAAGGGTAGTGGGAATGCTATGGTCAGAGCTTGGAAAGCTGCTCAAGATCAGAAGATGAGTCAAGAAGGAGGGAGTGCAAGAGAGGGAGGACATCTGAACGTGCTCTGAGAATACTTACATTGCTGGCTCTGAAGGATGTGATTTTTACAATTAAGTTTAAACTGGTCTCAAGCCATGGTGGAACCCAGACACAGCTCCTCACCCTTCTTGGGGTGAGCTCTTGCAGTTGTGTGGCCAGTAGGTGACTTGGGGTGGTACTTGCTTGGTAAGACTGACCTGATCTGACACTGTTACTGTGCTGTTGTGAGAATGGGTAAGAGGTAATGAAGAAGGTGCACCCAGGACCAGGAGTGTAATCACCTGCTTGATGGCAGGTCACTTTTAGCTTGTCTTAAGCTGATTATGGTTTAGATGCTTCCAGCTGCACTCACATGCCAGTGATGCTTGTCTGGTCCCAGGATGAGCCAGTTCAGGGAAGTAAATCAGTAGAAAATGCATCCAGTAAAAAAACTGCTGTGAATAACTTTCTGCCAGTTCACTAAGCCTACTCATGGAAGGATCAAGTGCACTAAAGTACTGACAGAAGGTAGACAGTGAGCTGGCAGTCCTGGTTTGGAAAGTGAGGAGTTGGAGAGAATGGGGCTGTTCTTAAGTGTTAGACTATGGATTCACTGAGCTGTCTCATTTGCTGCAGGAGATTGAGTATTATCATGACTAGAAGCACCTTTCATGCACTTCTTAGTTGTGGTGGGTTAACCAGCCTGTGTTTATCGTAAGTGGGAATGGGAGTTTGCTCTGCTGGCTGTTGATGTGAGGCTCCATTGGCTGCTACAAGGTTGAGATGGGAATGGTGAATTGAAATTTCTTGTAAGGATTGAGCGCAACTTGTACTAACTTTTTTTCTGTATCTGCCAAGGAGAAAAGAGCATCCCTAGCTAGGCTGACTGCTTGTTGTGTCACGTGCACTTGCTGGTGCTTTAATCCTTGATGAATGAAAAAAAATTTACCTTTGAAAAAGACTTTTAAGAGTACTCTTTTCTTTTTAAAAAGAGGACTTTTTTCTCCAAGTGGTTGAGTATCAGGGTAGAGCTAGATACATACTTGGGTGCATTTTTGAGGTTCAGCGCTTTAAAGGAGTGAAATACATAAATGGTTTTACATTAATCTCATGACTGACTCTTAATGCTAGGTCTTTCAGGGATTTTTTTTTACGTTAATGGCTCTGTAAGCTTATGTGTTGTGAGACCTAGACCTGTGTAAATCACTTGGAAAAAGAATAGGTTCATTTTTGCCAAAATCCTTAGATATTTGGCTGAGAACACCATGCAGCACTCTGTGAAAAGAAAGCCAAAAAGATAAATGTACATGTTAATGTAAGTTGCTGACTAAACAAAAGCTTTATAATGGGCTTTACACCGTAACATTTTAAGCTTTTAATTTTTTTAACTTTTACAAATGCTAGTAAATGTAGCTCTTTTAAATAGCACTTGCTTTTGATGCTGTGTGTGCAAATACAAAGCCTCTTGAAAAGCCTATTTGTGACGCTATGGCTTCCTAAAGTATAACACTGTTCCATTTAGGAGCATCTTCAAGGAAATGACTAGAAAGCAGTTGACTGGTTGAGGACGCTTGTTTTGAAGAAACAAAACTTCCTCATTATCAGCTGTCCTTTAAATCACATGAGCTCTGACCTCTGCATAGAGTGGTTGGATTAAGGGCTCTAGTTGAGCATCTCTAACTTGTTATGTAAAAAATTAGATCTATGTTGGAGAGTATGTAGGATTATGCTCTCTGTGTGATGCCTGACTTGCTTGTGGGTGGAAATCTGTAGCAGCAAAAGGACCACTTTATGGTGTTTGAGGTGAGGCTTTTCTCAATCTATATTTCACCACTTTTTAAAGACAGCATTGTCAACTTTAACTACAGATTGATTAAAAAAAAGATTAAGTATTAGGTACAGATTTATTTCCATTATTTATGTATTCTGTAATTAGCTTCTCTAGGGATTTTCATAAATGCATCTTTTCTTTTAGTGTGTCAAGAAACTGTGCAAATAGACCAAAATTGTAGGAGGTAAATGGAACAGGCTTCACAAAATGCAGTAAAATGTAAAAAGTAATGGAAAACAGTAACAAAAGTACCATTGAATGGAAGTTTATTTTGTCATGTCATACTCATTTTGTGTCATTTAATGCTATAATGGGGCAGGGAGAATCCTAGTGGTAATGGTTACGGATCAAAGTAAGGCAAGTCTGATGGTAAATACTTGTAAGCCAGACTGAACTTTTTTTTTTAAATGCATAATTTGGTCAGTTAATAAAAATAGTGGTAAGGCATGCTTTTTTTTCCATGGAGAATGTAGTCTGGTTTAGGTGGAAATTTTCTAGCACGGGTTAGCTAAACTTTAGGTGTATATGAATCATCCCAGTCCAGATAATCTAACAGCTCATAGCTGCTGAACACTCTGGCTCCTCAAAGTTATGAACCTATGTAGCCGTAGAGAATTCTTAGCTTTCTGGGCTATGTCTTTGTGTGAGTATCAGAAGGATCAGACTGTTCCCACTTGATGGCAGTCAACCGTTCGTTAGATTAGCTGTTGCAGCAGTAAATGTTGGGAGAGACTGGTCTCTAGAGAAGAAAAAGCTACTCTTCTTATGCCTGTAAAGAATTAATTGTGGTTCACTCTAAAACTAAGACATTTTAGCCTCTGTTTCTGTGACTTTGTGTGTTGCAGAATTAGTTGAAGGGGTAGGGGAAGGAAAGTTACCATAAACTTTAGAAGAGAATCTTTCATTAAAAATATTAAAATACCAGCAGTATCTCTTTGTTGTTGTTGTTATTTGTGTTTGATTGATTTGCTTGTATTTATTTTGTGAGCATTTTTCTATTAGTGTTAGTTCATGGTTCATTTATGCATATAAATGAATGTGGGTGTTTATAATACGCAAATAACTATATATAAATTTGTCTGTATAGATTCTTGCACCTTTTTAAAAGTAGGAGGAAAATTGGGAGAGCAAACTAAAAAGCACTATATTATAGTAAATGAAGAACAGGGAAATTGAACACCCAAATATGGGGGAAGGAATTATTTAATACTAACCTCCAGTAGTCCCTGCTAAATGTAACACACATACATGAGAATTATTATTTAGCTTCCCTGAAATAGTTGCAATCACTTCCAGTTTTATTATGATTCTCTGACTGCAGCCAGATATGAAAATAGTGTAGTCATCAATTAAAAAAGAAATTATTTTGTTTCCGTTAAGAAACAGAGGCAATAGTATGCAATATTTTATGGAAGGTAATACTTTTATTTCTAAGTTTTTACTTTAAAACTTTTTAGTATTTTCTCTTTAAGTCTCAATTGTCTTGGTCACCATTCAGAATTTGAGTGTCTGATTTTGATCATGGTATCACATCCTTGCAGCAACATTGCATAATGTTAAAGGAAAAGCAGTCCTAGCCATCTGTTAGTGCCTACCAGAGCCATGTGTGGCAGCTGTAAGCAGCAGTTCTTTCCTCCCTTCCTTATGTCCAAGCAGGCATATTGACCTATTCATATCCTCCTGCTGTGTATAATTGTGAGTTATGAAATTGCTATCTCGGAATAATTCAGTCTTGGTCATCTTATTCTTTCATGCGTAACTTCTTATTTTTTTCTGTAAATACTATTCTCAGAATCCTTCTTAAGCTTATTTCATCTAGGCTTTTTTATTGGAAAAGATTAAAAGCTTTGACTATTGAGAGGAAATGAACATAACTTTACTTGTGCGTTTGTTTATGAGGAGGACTGATTGAGAATGCCGATATTAGCACAGCTTCCAAGAATAGACACTTTTCCCCCCTCCTCTCCCCTGCACTTCATGCTTTTTCCTTTGGAGTTATATTTCATATTTTGCATTATTTTCTCTTTCCCTGTCTTACTGGTTCTGTTTTCCAGAGGAGGTTCCCTTTTTTCCTGTGTTGTTTCTTTTTTTTTACCAGAACATGTCTCTTTTTTTTTGTTGTTATTTTTAAGGCATTATTCTATTTTGTGATTTTTTTTTTTTCTACACTGCATTACTTGTGCATCTGAGCAAGCAGTCTGCACATTTTGTGACTAATGAGTAATGACAAAATAGTCACAGATGCATATGAGTGATTAGGGCCTTGTCAAAAGATAGTCACTGAAGTGGGAAGCTCATCTGGAAGTAGTGATCCTTGGTAGGAATGGGGGAACCAAATTTGATTCTTGCAGATAAACAAAATTTGTCTTTCTTGCAACCTTCTAAGCCAGCCAACTCTAGCAATTTCTAAACAGAATAATTTTCTTCAACCTGTCAGCCCAACTTCTTGGATGTTTAAAAGCTGTAGTGTGTTGTTCCATTAGTCAAATTAACAATTAGCAGCTGCGGAAATGTTCCTGCTACCTTCTGTTGACTTGCTTTCCCTCTGTCAGCAGCTCTGGAGCCTATGTTTTCACAGGAGAAACAGATTCAGCTCGCTGTCCTACTAAAAGATTTGAGTTTTTTCTTGTTGATGCCCCCTGCCCCTTTCCTGTAGTGAGTGCAGTTGGCGTGGTGTGACTGTAGCTCCAAATACCAAAGCTGGCTTGAGTTAGGGAGCAGGAGCATGGAACCAAGAGCAGTGGGGAAGAGTGGGCAGAGGGATGACCTTTCTCTTTTAGCAAAGGTAACGACTTTGGCTCAAGTCCCGCTTGGAAATGGCGTCTTGAAACAGGATGAAATGAGTAGAGACTAGTGTTTGCAACTTACTTACTTTATATCAGTGACATCAGGCCTCTGCTCTACTACCTTCTTCTTTTTCTGACTCTCAGCTGGGGAGGAGCCATTGTCACTAAAGATCAAAATAGCAATAAACAAATGCACTTGGGTTTTAATTAGGTTTCTGTCTTTTCATCGGCTGTTAGGGTTTTTTAACAGCGGATCATCATTGAAAAATTAAATTTTCCTGGAATAAATATTTTCATCACAAAAGGGAAAATATTTTAACACTTGGGAAATGTTGTTGAAGCCATTTGTGAATGCAGTTTATACTCTAGGCTCAAAATGTTATGTTGCTACTTTATTATCAATCTGTCATATCATATGTTTTAAAAAGTCATAGTAGTTTCAAGAATTAAAGTATATTCCTAAAATTTGTGTGAAGGCGTATGAATTTAGGAGAGGTTCATTCTTCTAGGTGGGAACTTGAAAGCCTAAACTCATTATTTTTCACTTTTTAATGCTTATTTCTGTTTCTTTTAATAGTGGGAGTCACGTAATCTAGATGATTGTAGGATTTAGAAGTTGTGCTTTCTCTTCTGTCCAGCAAGTTGGAGGAAGTAATCTCTATTTTGTGTGTTACTATTTTTTGTTAACTCTGAAAAGAGATACTATGTAAATGTCATAAGTGTGATTTCTTTGTAGCTTAGCTGCTGATGCAGAATGACCCACACTGGGCAAATTGCCCCCGATGTAGCACCACTGCAGTTGGCCCTGCTGGGGCTGAGCAGGCTGTATGATGCCTGGGTGTCGTGATCCAGGGAGGTGCTCTGGTGGGGTACTGTGATCTCCTAATCTGACTTTAACAGAAAGTCATTCGGCAGTCACTGCATTCACACAGACACACACACACGCTCCGGATACCTTCTTCAACAAACCGACGGCAAGGAGGCAGGAAGGATCTTTGTGTGGAATTCCACGGCACAGGTTTATTGAGTTCCGCCCGTGAAACTGGTCCAAGCACAAAGATGAAGGGGGACGGAAGGTCTCAGTCTATATCTGGGGGCGGGGAAAGCGGCAGGGGCAGTACATAGGCGGGACCAGGGCACAAGAGCCAATGGGAAAATGCGAGTGAGTGGCAGGGAACGAGGTGCAACAGGAGAGTGGGGCAAGGGAGAACCCTCCAAAGGAGCAGGCAAGGTACAAGGGGGCAGAGAGGTCAACTGGGGAAGCAGAACTGGGATACATTTACATAATGAAACAGCATCCTAGGAAAGGTCTTTCCAGATCACTCCAACCTGGAGGGGATTTCTATCCCTTGTATTATGGGCCACTGGCCCCCACACCTGGGCACAGGCTGCTTTGTTCAGGCAGCCTGCTGTCCACTTTCGAGACGTGCCTGGGTGTGTTACGGCAGCATCTGATGGTTGTGCCTGTGCTGAAACCATTGTCTGTGGTAGCAATGCATATAAAAAGAGATTGTGTTTAATATCGCCAAGTTTTTAAATGCCAGTCTTTTAAATTGCTATGCTAAACATTTAGAAATGGGAAATGTGCCACCTTGAGCAGATACCTGGTTTGCACTCATTCACTGCAGGTCTTCTAAAGGTCTCCTACTTCAGGCTGTCAGTTGTTTTCCTGTTACTGGTAGCTTGCCCAATTAGTGGCATAAACCTATGTTGCATTCTCTTAATATTAGTCTTTGATTATTTCTTTCTAAATCATTCTTTCTAGAATAATTAGGAGAAACTACTCTTCTGCATTTATCTTCCGGTGCCCTAGCCCTGCACAGGAATTGTAGAACCCTGAAAACAATTATTTTCAGTTCCTAGCTGCTACCTTGCTTCTTTTATTTTTGCCTTGTCAGCCAAGCATAGTGTGTAACAGCATTATTTACACTGACTTGGTCCAAATCACCTATCACCAGGTGAATCAAGTATGACTGTGATTCACAAAATCCAGGTTTTCTTTTCTCCTGATTCCTGATAGCTTTTTGATTTAGGAACCCAGAGGTTACTCTGCAGATTACAGTCATAAACTAGGCACTCATAATGCCAGGTAAGAGTTATCCCCAGTAGAATGACACTCATAGTAGCCAGCATGCTACTGTGAGCCACCATGCAACTGTCAAGTTGCATAGATAATAATGAATGATAAATCTTGAGTCTAAGATTGGGAATCTGTGTCCGGGCTGCAGAGAATTGACTGTATTGGCTGAGAATTCAGATTTTATATGCTTTCCTGTGATTTACTGTTAAAGATTTACTTCTAAAATGAGCAGTGTCTGCATATTCTTTTCAGGCACTTCTGAAGTCATCCTTTTTTCCACAGTTTACATGGTGGTATAGAAGATTCCATGGTGTGATTTTGGAGGCTCTTATGTTCATAAAACTTTGAGAATTTTAGGAATTGTTTCAGCTATTCCTAAATGTAAAATATGAACTCAACTCTCTTAATAAATTATAAAACATAGGGTTCACTTTAAGTTTATATTTGTTGTGAGTCTTTATATTAAACAAATGGATTGTAGGTGCTGATGTATGTACTGGGGAAAAAAGGGAGAACTGTTTTTTGCTTACTCATGTGTCATGCATCACCTGTAATCACCTCAAATTTTTTTTGACTTCAGCTATTTTGCATTAATGTATACTGAAACTTTCAAATTCTCTTAAAAAGAGTAGTTCAGAGATGCTATCAGTACAAAAGGAATATTTATTTTTTAAAGTTAAAAGTACTGTCATTAGCTTTAAGTCATTAGAAAACTAGTATAGCAGGAGTTAATATCACCTCTCACTTTTTAAAATTTACATGGTTATTGGTTAATACATAAAGTTTTGTTGAAGTCCTTTAACCTTTCTGTGAAAACATTAGTATGATAAGGCTGTGATTTCCTGATCACTCTAGGCTGATATAAATGTACACTGCTTGAGAATGCTCTCTTGAATGGCTAGTATAGGCTCAAGGGAACAGAAACCAGATTTGCGTGCTTGAAGTGGTCAGGAAAATGCAGGTTAGTAAAAACAGTGTTCTCTGGTACACTAATATGTGACTGAAAAACAGCCAGAATTTCTCAGGTTTTTTTTAATAATTGTTAGATGAGAGACTTTTTCCCCTTCCAGTATCTGTGGGAGGCTCAAAAATACATCAAATTACTGTCTCCTCATCAAGATGCTCCAGGACAGTGAATATTTTTTTGTTCAGGTCTCTGCCTACTTATCCTTTTAGCTTTTCAGGGTCTGAGCATTTCAAGTTGATATGTAAAATCCTGCTGCAGATGTGTGGTGTAGGGTAACAGAGATAGTATAAATCTTGCTTTTTTCCTAATATGATGGAAAAGAAAAAAATCATGTGGGACAAAAAAATGGATATAGCCTTCTTTTATATTTTACTTTATCTTTTAAATTGTAATGATCTATGGTATCTTTTCCAGCATCTTTTACTCCAGATAACACTCTGGCTTATATAGTAGCTGAGGAAAAAAAGGTTTGGTTAAGGTGTCACCTTCTTCAGATACAAAGCAAAGCTATGTTTCTGAATTGTAAGAGGATTGTTTGTAACATATGATTTGGATGACAGCAGATGCCCTGTTACATTTTTAGGTTGTCTCTCCTGTAGAGATGGCAACAGAGCAACCTTCCTGCTGGGCTGGCAATGCTTAATTGGTTCATCTAGGTAATTTTTCAGGCTTGGAAACAAAAATTAAATGCTGCAGAATAACATTGTGGTCAAGAAAAGATATAATCTGCTTATCACTTAGGTACTGTGTGAAATGGAAAATTTTGTTTTTTCTGAAGAAAAGTCATGCGTAAGAATAAGTTTATTTTGAAAATGAAGACTTGCTGCACTAGTCATCAGTGTTAATTGTGTTCTGTTTCTAAAGCTCTAAATTCTTCAGTTTCTTGGAAGATTTTTTTAGTGTATAAATTTTCATAATTTCTCTAACCATATAAATTACTATATTAATTTAGTGCAAAAAAATGTACTTAATGCATTAGAAATTCTTACTTGGATTTTTTTCCTCCTGTCTGAAATAGATATATTGTATGTAATGAATACAAACATGCTCAACTGAAGTTACTCAATTTTTAAATAAGTACTGAGAGTTTTCAGATTTGCAACTAGACTAATTTCCTGATAGTTTACTCTGAAGTTATGACTGATATCCAGAGTTTTTAGACTTCTGCCTAAGTGGTATTTCAGCATGTTGAAATCTGGAAGTACTTAAAATGTGGGTTTCAGACTTCAATCTTTTTTTTTTTTAGCCTCTTTAAAAGATATAGATAATGTATGTAATAATTTTAGAGTAGAAATAGTTATCTTGAAATAACAGCCAAGATGAATAACATCTGAGGGTTAGAGGGCAGTTCACTTAAACTCCCATCCGTTCAGTGGAGAGCTGGTTAATGTCGTAGGAGGCAAGAAAACACTTTGGCTCACTAGCCCCAGCTGGGCACAGTAAGAAATTACTTCTCATCATGCCCAACTGCTCCTTTTGCAGAAATTACTGCCCAGCTGAGAGAATGTGAGAAATAGGAAGGCCTGCTCATGCTGGCAATAGGAACTCTCCCTAACCCTAGTGTATCTATCTCTTAGTCAGTTAAGCTAACAGGGCAACATACGCCTCTAGGTCGTAGTGGAGCTTTGTGACTACAAATCCTTGTTAAGGTTAGGTGCACTACATGATCATTGTCTTGACTCATTTCTCTTTATTTAAAAAAAAATTTAAAAATCTGTCTAGTATAATAATGAACAAGTTGGTCGCTCATTTCAGTAACTAAGTGGAAGTTGGAACTGTTTAATTAAACATCTTTCGTAAGGTTTTTAAAAGTTTTTCAAGGTTTAGATTAAACATAAAAATTCTTCTCATGGAAGTATATGTTGGGGAAAACTAACCGAAAGTAAATAATACATTTTAATGAAATCAACTGAAATGCGTTTTTAGAACTTGCAGAGAGCTTGCTCCTTTTTTTTTTTCTTTTTCACCCATATTTCAGTTTTTATACTGTATATAGCTATGCTGGATTGCATGGCTGGTGCACAGAGGCAATCAGCTGTAGTATCTGCAACACACAGAAAATTGCCCAGAAGATGTATAAAATTAATTGTCAGTTTCAACTTGCTGAGCTTTCATGTGTTTGTAGAGAAAAATGGTGTGTTGCTGCCCTAGTGATCTGTTGATACAGTGTTTGAATATAGATTCCACCAAGGGAAGCACTGAGCCTGGAAGTGTTGCCGTTCATCAACAGAATTAAGTCAGGGAGCTCTATCTGTCAAACAACACGTCATGGTCATGCCATTTATTTTTGAGACCCGCAGCTTAACCATACACAGATAACCTCTGCTGTTTGAAATGCAACATTAATTTGTAGTAACAGAGTGAGACTTCATCAGTTTATGGCAAATAGCTTCTCTAGCTATGTTATGTTGCATTTGTAAAAACAAAGTAAAGCAAAACAAAAAATTGAAACCCAAACCCAATACTAACCACAGAAATTTGTTCTTAGTTTCTGTTAGCATTCTGTAAAAACACAAGTAGGAAAAAGGTGTAGGATTTGGCAGAACCCTTTGATTGCAAGTCGTGTTTTCTGTGAAGTGTTTGAAAACTATCCTGGGCAATATGGTGGCCTGCTTTCCAAAACGTGGAAATGTACCCCTGTTACATTTAGGTAGCTTTATAGTACATTGAACTGGGTGCTGGTTTTAGTTTTGCTTATAATTTTTTTTTTTCCTCAGAAACTTGCTGATTCAGGTGTTCTAAAAGCAAGTTTGTCTTTTTTAGGAAATAAAACCTCAAAGCCATTACAACCATGGATACAGTGAATCTCTTGGACGGAAAAGCCACATTGATGATTACAGCACTTGGGACATTGTCAAAGCCACACAGTAAGTTTATTTTTGAATGTTAGATTTGTCTGTGTCTTTATCAGTTAGAAACAGTAAAATGGGTTGTTTTATTTGTGTAAAGTGGAAGGTAAACTGTATTGTTCAATCCAATAGTGGAAGATTTCAGAAGTAACTCTACAAAATTACTGTTGTGACAAATTCATGATCATTGTATAAAAAAATATGGGAGGAATTGTGGTAAGTTGTAAATATAGGTGGTTACTGGACAGATTGTTGGAAGAGAGAATGGTACTGATGTTTATTTTCTGTAGGTGATGATTAACAGGTAAGCAGGTAACATTTATATGTAAACATAAGGATCAATTTATAGGTTAGAAAGAATGTGTCTCTAACTTTCGTTATCTCTGATTCTGCAGTCTCAGTCCTACTATGAAACTGAGTTTAGTACTGAAGGAGGACTGTAGGACTAAACTGAGTGCAGATTTAATTGCCCTCTTTATGCAGATGTATTATACAAATTTGTTTGTTCAACGGTCTTGTAGCAGATACTAATTTACAAGACTTTCTGGAGAGTTGTCATGACACTGTTTTTTAGTTTGCTACTCTTTGCCATTCAGAAACCATCACCACCATTGCTTTTCTTCAATGAGCTGAGATAGTTCTGTAAGATTTGTATTTTTGTTATTGTATTGTCATTTTGAATGCTTAAACCATTATGTATCTTGCAGAGCTATTTGCCTTTTTCTTCTCAAGACAAAATTTTTCTTGCATTTTTCTCCTCAAAAAAACCTGCCTGAACTGAAAGCAGCTTTTGTAGTTCTGCATGTGACACAGGCCCACTTTAGGCATAGGAAGTATGTACTTTCCTTCGCTTTTTGTTTTGAGTTTTAAGGATTTTAACTTCCTGAAACAGATGTCTGACTCTGCTACCGTTGCTCTAAATACTTTAATGAATATTAATGGTAGCACTGCAACCTATAATACTCATATTAGGGTATTTTTAGAAATTACAATATTGGCACGATATCAAACTAGTTGCTTCTTATAAAAGTATGGAAGTGTATTTGACAGCAGAAGCGGTTTTACAAGTTACGTACTTCTATTCTTGTGTGCTCATTGCGTGTTTGAAAACCTAAAATACCTTTGTCCCTGTTAACCCTAAGGGCTGATCTGTGCTTTCAACTGAGTTGTTAGAATTCTTTTCTAGTGTCCTCATACAAGAACCAGCTGGTCTGACTTGACATCTCACCACAAGGACTGCAGTTTCATGTCGTAGCCGTAATGGTTAATATTTCAGGGAAGGGGGACTGTCAGCATGATGAAGTTGTGGTATCCAGGCAGCACTTCCCTGACTAGACGGAGAATTCACAGAATCACAGAATAAACTGGGTTGGAAAACACCTTTGAGATCATCAAGTCCAGCCTGTGACCTGACATTACCTTATCAGCTAAACCATGGCACTGAGTGCCTCATCAAAGCTTTTTAAAACACCTCCAGGGTTGGTGACTCAACCACCCTGTGCAGCCCATTCCAGTGCTGAACCACTCTTTCTGTGAAGAATTTTTTCTAATATCCAGCCTAAACTTCCCCTGGCACAGCTTGGGGCTGTGTCCTCTCCGACACACCTTTATTTAAGCATTTACTAGCTTCTGAAGGCCATGTTATAAAAAATGTCTGTCATAAAGGGAAATATGTCTGAAATTTAAGGTAGAAAATAAACCCACCAAATATCATAAATATTTGATAATATTTATGTAAAATAAATAATGCTGCTGATATATTAATTCAGTGTTCTTGAAAAGATACACTTTTTCTACTAAAATGATGTAGTTATTTGCATTTATAGAAGCACAACCTATCACATCTATGTATGAAAAATAGGTGATCTTATCCTCTACCCTTTGTCCTCTAAAATTAATATTCACTGAGATTAAAATATCTGCTGACTTTCCTTACTTTTTAGTTCAGTGCTAATGTAAGTAAGATGCCACAAAAGTTTTTGTAAAAAAGGACCACTCATCAGTCTTCTAGAATGCTTCCCCCAAGCACTTCAATAAGTTAAAGCAAGATGTAGCAAAGTATGATAAGAATTAAAATATAATAAGAATTTTCAATGTCTTGGTTTGAGTGGGGTTTTTTCCCAAGTCTAGTTTCTCCTGAAAAAATAATTAGTTATGTTATTGTTCCAACACACATGAAAATTGAAAGCATAGTTCCTTAAACCCTAAAGATGATGGTGAGAAAAATGGGATGAAAACATTTAAAACTCATCTATATTTCATATATGCTGTTTGAATGTAGAATTCTACTTTGGCATGTTTTTATTGGTACTAGATTACACAGAAATAAAACAGTGTTAGTAAAATACTGTGCTCAATTTTGTTTTTCAGGAAGGAAAAATATGACCTTGCAAACTCCTCACATTTTTGCTTAAGTACTTGTATGTTGCTTCGTATCTTATTGAACTGTTTCAGTGTTTTATCTTCCTAATCTGTAGATTGGACACTAATTAAATTAACACACTCATATGGTATGAGCTACAAATATAATAACTTCTTATAATCACATTAAGATTTCATGTAGAAAACAGCGGTTCAGCTCATTGAAGACAGTTTGTTGGTATTTGTATTTTTTTCCCCATTATGCTCCTCATAAGTTCTCCCAAAGACCTGGGGCCCTTGGCACACTTTGTATCCAAAATAATCAGTCTCTTTTTATTTTGCAGAAACTTTTGCTGGAGTAAAAATCATAGTGTTTGGTGTTAGTACCTGTTCATAGAAAGAACGCTTTTCACTGACTTTGTTGTAAACATGTCCAAGAACACGTCTAGGTAGCTTTAAAAGTAGCACTGTCTCGGCGCTTCATGTTGCAGATGTTAGATTGTGTGTGTAATTTTTTGCCATCTTATATTTGGTTATAGCAAAATTGTTTGGTTCATAGAAACTCTCCACTGTGTTTCTGAAAGGAGAAGCAGGCCACTCATCTGTATTTGAAAAACAATTTTCCAAGGAATAGTAAAAAAATCATCCATGCTCGCCTTTGGTTTCGTTCCTCTGTGATATTCAGAGTTCTCACTGGAGCTCCAGGGAGGGAATGGAGTCTTGTTAAAAAAGGAAACAAAACCAAAACTGTCGTAAGTGATTTAAAAATGAAATTTAATGGTGATATGTTGGGTACATTTATTTCTATTGTCTGGCAGCAGTAGCCCTCTGTCATCCAAGGCAGCAGTCATAACTTTTAATATGATGTCTTGGGAAGCGTCCTGTGTTAATGTGACAAAGTTGCTGCCTTCGTTTTGTTTTAAATCTTTTAAATTGAGAAACTGAGAAGTAGCTAAAGTTCACAGCTAGAGAAGCATGTGGTGGGCTGTCACTATGAGACCAAAATCTGAGACACAATAATCCTGGCATTGTGTTCTTCAGTTCTGTTGAGAATGAATAGACACTTTTGGCTTGTAGGGAGTTTGATCAAATTCCAGCTTTGTTGAAAGTAAGTTAAATGACCATTATGAACATGGATATTAAACATTAATGATATTAATAAGTGCTTTTATTACATCTGGAAGATTGATTCCTTGTACTCGAATGTTATGATTTCATTATCACAAAATTGACTTTTCTGTTAAGTTTTATTCAATGAGATCATTCAAAATGAAGTTCTGAGCGTTGTGAAATAGTGCAGCATAAAATATGAATTATGTTGAATCTCGCCAAGGAAGAAAAATTGTTGGATTCATGCTTTTTTCATGACTATTTCTCATCAGTCATAGGGTAACTGATAAAAAGAAAGGTATATATTGAATAATTAAAATTGGTAAGGGTTGGCCAGAGGAACAGTTACTCATGGCTCTTTTTAGCTACTCACAGGAGAGAGTGGACAGACTGTGACAAAGGTACATATCCATTACTCCTGGTTATTTGTGCCCATGGGGTTGATTATATTGCTGAAAGTGAAATGTACCTGAGGTTTGTGTGAAAGGGTGGGACTTTCTTAACCACATTAGTAATATGGCCACAACTGTCTAGACAATTTAGGGCTTTGGAACGGTATTTAAGAGCTGAATTTCTTTTGTCTTTCATCACTGCTGTTATAAGCAGCTCTTGAGTTAAACCTTTTCTGTTGAAAATAAAACTGTCTTACTGTTAACACGGAAAACTTGAGAATGTGTTAAAGGCTTTGTTAGTATTTACCATCATTATTCATGGGAATGAGATTTGAAAAGAGAAGAAAGATCGTTTTTCTGTTACTTGCATTTTCAGTTAAAACAGCTTTGATTTGAGTTACAATGATAGCAAGATGAGGGAGTGAGCTCCTGGTTTTCCTACTCTTTGTTGGCATGGTGATGTGCTCACTGTAGAGAGATTCCTTCCTATTATTGTGGCCAAATTTAATGTTAATCGTGCTGCAAAGCTGGCAGTGTCTATTTTCAAGAGTCTATGTGTTGATAGACAAAAGAATAGAAAATGGATTACATATTTAAAATGCTGAAGGCAGTAGGGTACTGTTTTTCAAAGTATTAAGGTCAGAATATCTTTAGCCTACGGTGACAAATAAAATGTTACAGGTTAGTTACTGAAATGGCTTAGAGACTGTGATAGCAAAATGAGCTCGCGCAATGGTATTTTTGCCCTGGACTAATCCTGTTTCTTTCAGAACAAGACAAGCTCAATAATATGCTTTAATTATGCTCCATATTGATGTTTACAGCATTGCCGTCTAGAATTCACTCAGTTGCTGAATATTTGTTAGATTAATATATCAGTCTCCTGTGAGGATTTGAATCTTTCTCTCAATTTCTCTTGAAGGGCGTAGAGCCCTTTGTAACAACATTACAAGCATGATTACGCTGAGTGTCTGAAATAGGTGACTTTGTCATTTTCTAACCTAGCAGTGCGTCATGAACCTTTGGAGAAGGCAAGGTGAAGAGCTGCAGCAAATTGATGGCAGAAGACTGTAGGTTGTATGTGAGAGAAGAATGCTGCACTTCTGCGACAAAGCTCAAGAAACCATAACTGCAGCAGATTCAGTGTTCTATTTAATTGTAGAGAACCTGCTGTTTCCAGGAAGAGGAGCAAATTGTTGTAAATTCCTAACTTTTTTTTGCCAGGCAGATTTTGTCTGTCAGGATCCTTAAGTCCTCTTCTGACAATTTAATAAATTGAAGATTCATAAAATTATACCTTGTGTGCTGCAGCTTTAGTAAACAGTTATGATTGAGTTCAAGGTACCAAAAGTAAATTGCTAGGAACAGGCAAACTGAGGGAGACTTAAATTAAAAAATTGCTGTATACCTCATAACTCAGTATCACTTCTGGAAAGAGCTTTGTTTTCTTGTAAATGCTGTTCTGATGTATTGCAGAATTTTGTGTTGTTTTGTGGCCAAGTAATGCCATGTACTGTGACTTGTAGTTTGCCTTCTAGTGGGAAAAATGGGAAGTCTACGATGCTAAGCCCCAAGAGGGAATCCATTCCTACTATTCCTTCTTGTATCTGAAGCCATGCCAGCCGTCTTTGCCCAGGGCCTCACTGCAGTGTTCAGGTGAATTCTAGAAGGAGGTACTTGTAAACATCAATGGAGCATAATTGGAGCATTCTATGGGAGCATTCTGCTGGGGCAGTGGCAACAGCATTCTGCCTCAAAAGGCTGCAGGGTGACTTGTGACAGATTTCCTTTGTTTTCATACCTCTTAAGCCAAATTCTTCAGAAAACAGCATCGCATTTTCTGTAAGACTATAGTTTTGCTTTTAATAAAATAACCCAACAAATAACCCCTCCAACCCTCTCCCCACAAAAAACCCCAAAGAATAATCACCCCTCTGCCCCCTTCCCCCAAGACTGTCATACTGCTTCTTGCTTATACCTATCTTGGCAGCGTGGTCTAACAAAAACTTGGGTAGGATTCAAAGGTTACTTTCATGAGGTTCATTTTGTATTGTGTAGTCAACTTGGTAGGACACTCATCTTGAAGCATATGTGCAATTTGCCGTAGCTGGCCGATAGTGATGTAGTGGTTTAACTGCTGGGCAGCTGAGCCGCGCGCAGCTGCTCATTCGCTTCCCTCTGGTGGGATGGAGAAATTGACCAAAACAGTAAAGATAAACTAAGTTTAATAGATAAAGCAAAAGCTGCACACACAAGCAAAGCAAACCAAGGAACTGATTCACTGCTTCCCTTGGGCAGGCCCGTGTTCAGCCATGTCCATGTAATGGTTACTTGGGAAGACGGATGCCTTCACTCCAGATGTCCCTCAGCTTTTACTGCTGAGCACACTGCCATGCAGTATTGCATATCTGTTTGGTCAGTTGGGGTTGGCTTTCCTGCTGTGTCCCCTCCCAACTTATTGTGCACCTCTGCCTGCTCACTGACAGGGCAGCATGAGAAACAGCAAAGGCCTTGACCCTGTGTAAGCACTGCTCAGCGATAGCTAAAATATTGGTGTGTTAATCAACACTGTTTTGCTCACAAATGCTAAACATGGCCTCATAGGAACCACTCTGAAGAAGAGTAACTTGATTCCACCCAAAACAAGTACGAATGTAAGGAAAATACTAATCCATTGCATGAAAGCTTTCCATGATTGCCTCTTACACTTTATAGGAAGTTAACATTATTGTATCCTTGTGTTCTTTGTATCTTTCCAATAACTTAGAATATTTATTTTAAAAATTCTTACTTGTACTGCTCACTTAAGCAGGAGGCGAGTCAGCTAAACTCAGCCTCAGGCAATAAATTTTTTTTTTTTAGCTGGTGACTGTTAAACCTAATAGTAGGGCTTAGGTCAATAATTTCTTACATTAAGGTTACAGTTTGTAGTTTAAGTGAAGACAGCAGGCTATCTCCAGCAGGAAGGAGTGGTAGAACAGCTGACTGGAGTAGAACAGCTGGTCAACAAATGATTGCACTGCCATTCTGTGTGAATCACTTTCCAGGCTGCCTTCAGACACTGTAATATGGGTGTGTGATACTGTACTGTAGGAAGATAAGAATTTTCTGTCCTGCTTTCAGAAGTCCTTCTTTCCCCCATCTCTCCTACTGTCTCTTGACTCCTTGTTCTTGACTGACCTGCCTTTTGTAGTCCTAACCTCTTTCAGTGGCCCTTACAGCTGAGATGAGAAGTCAGGAATGGTATGTATGTGTTAAGCCATTTGTAGAAGCACTCATCAGGCCACACTACTGATCTAAACTAGGACTTGGTAGATCAAGTGTGCCTGAAAACTGGGTTGACTTAAAACCTTACCAGTTTTCCAGCAGTTTTGTTTGTCTGAGCATGTGTATCTTGTCTAGCTGGTTGCATATTTTTAAGTCATTGTAACCCAAACATCTTTCCACCTCCCCCAACGGATTAAAAAAGAAGCTTTGTTGTCAAAATTATTCATGACTGCTGCTTTTTTACTCAGTCTGAAGGACCACATTTTACAAGTGTGTTGCCAGTTGGTACATACTGCATGCAGTAGCCTTTGTTCTGATCTCTTGTAATGTTTGAAAAGATAATTAGTATGACAACAATTTCCAGCATTTTTCATAATTTCTTGTTATGAACTTTCCTAAGGAATTGAAAACAACATGATCTAAGTAGGCTGTTATGTCTAGTACTTTTTAATAGTGTCCAACTAATTTTTGTGCTTCACATCTGTGATAGGCTTAGAAAGCATTCCTGAGTTTTGTTGGCTTGAGTCATTTGAGCATTCATCCAGATTGAGGTTCCATTCAAATACATGAAAGAAAAAGTAAGAACGGTAACTGCCCATCTTCCTACCCAAGACCTAGGAAGAAGGTCTCTGCATCAGTTATGCAAGCTGATCCAGTGGAGCAGAAGAGCCTTTCCTAAGGCTGTCTCTTCTGCAGAACGTAGAACATAGAAGCAGCATATGAAAAACTTAGTTAAATCCAGCTTTGAGAGGCTGTTAAAATTCTGTTTTAGCAGAAGTCAGATGTCACAAGGCATTGACCTTGATTGCAAGGCATACCCACATTCTCCTTCTTGAGACTTGAGAAATCCCTATGGGATGTACAGATTTTCAAAATGTAATCTTTACTTGCTTTTCTCCATTGCTTTTTTTGACACTAAAAATAGTGTTAAAACAGTGTAAAACAGTGTAAAACAGTGTAAGCATCAAGGCAAACATTATTTAATGTTGGAGTTACTCCTACATGAAATGCCTAATGATGTTTATGCTTCCTGATTTGCTTCAACTTCCAAATACGTGCAGAATTTTTTTCAGATGGTGGCACATCACATTTAATAGTTCTCTTTAATAAAAGAATAGATTTCATATTAATGTACAGAATTTTGAAGTGACCGAAAAAAGAAGATGATACTAACTTGTATCAGGAAGATTGCTATTTTTTGTCTTGAGAACAGGAAATATTTGAGCTGCTAGTGTTTTTAGTTGGCTTGATGATCTTACCTTCTCCTGCATTTTAGAAAGATACTGTCAAATCAGCTGACTAAGCTTTTTTTTGGTCATCAAGAGCTGGAAAGGAAGGAGAACAGAAGTGGGAGAAACAAATGTAGTGGAGTCCCTGGGAAGTGAACAGTTACTTGTATTTAGTATGCTACTGGTAGATATTTTGCCTTGTTCTGCAGTACAGTTTTCTGTGGACACAGGTTCTCTGCAATATCCTGATTTGATTAATGTAACTTTTGCCAGTGGAAGCTTCTTGCTGCAAGATATTTGTTATCATATAGAAAAGGAAAGTAAAGTTTCTTCTTCATTTCTCTTCCATTGAGGGTTTTGTATTGTGGCCAAAAGTATGGTGTTTGCTGAATGCATTTTTATCTAAGGTAAGCATTTTGACCAATCTTGTTTTATTCTTCAAGGTATGGAATATATGAACGATGTAGAGAGTTGGTGGAAGCTGGTTATGATGTACGACAACCAGACAAAGAAAACGTAACGCTTCTCCACTGGGCTGCAATCAACAACAGGATAGATCTGGTGAAGTATGTATTACACTTTTGTTAAACAAAAATTATTGTCATTAAAAATGTTGATTTCTTTTTTTAAGACAGCTGAATCTCTTTAAATCTAATGTGTCTAATTTGTCCTTTTTTCCTTGACAATATGTCAAAGCTCTTGTCTGTTAATGCATCTCTCCCACTGTGACATACACCATTGCATTTTCTTCCTGCTGTTTACTAGAGTGCATGTAACTATTGATGTATCTAACTGTATCTAAAATTCCCTTCTCTTGATGCAGTTCTTGCACTTCAGGTTCCTCTGTCTTCAGGGGATCTTGATTTATTTTGGTTTATATCACTCACCTTGTTGTGTGCTCTCTCACTCTCTTTTTTGCAAGACACTAGTTAATTTTATTTGCTTAGAATTAAATTATTTACTGTTTTTTCTTTTTGTTCAGCCTATCATATCTTTGCCCAAGTGTTCTCTATTTCCCCATTATGTGCAGTGAATAATTTCATTAAATATGTTGGCTATCAAGCTTGGTACTACAGAGATAAAGTTGTCTACTCTCATGATACCAGATCTCAGTGTCTGGCTTAGTGGGTGTTGACTATATAAATTCTTTGCGATGAAATAGCTTAGCAGCTTGTCTATGGGGAGTGAAGGCTTGGAATTAGACTTCTCTTATTTTTAGTATTTTTTCATCCCATCTATTGTGAGACTTGAGATCCAGTGTAGATAATGGTGGAACCCATTGATAAGGAAAACTGCTTTTCATATTTTTGTAGAATCAGGGATAAGTGTCTACAACACAGTTGTGTTTTCATCATGACACTGATCTGTTGGTATCTCTTCAACTCAGTTTTGTAGAAGTGCAAAAAATGGCATTATGTCTCTACAGTTGCTTACTGCCTACATTTCCCCATCCCCTGTGTCGAGCTTTCTCCAAAGATTTCTCTTCTACTTTTCCTTCTTCTAGTAAGTGACTGCATGCACTTTGATTCCTCAAGCAGTGAATTCAAGCTGAGGTGGTTTTCAAATGCCTGCCAAAAGACTTAGTGATCCTAATGTGGAGATCAGTGGAAGTATTTTCTTAAGGCGACCTCTTATGAGATCTGCTTGCTTTGAGTGTAAGTAGCTTGCTTAAATAGGACTTGCATGCCTGGCATCTTCTAGTGGAAGCTTAGATGACTCACTGAGAGTAGGATTGCCCAGTTCTTTCTTTCTTCAGCGATCTTCTCACCTAGCACAAATTTCCTTCTGCAAGATCTGCTTAGACAAGGAGATTAAGTTCTCAGTCTGGTTTTGCAGAAAAATCTTAACCATTTTTGTGTACTGAAGCCGAAATGCAGTGATAAATCTCAACTAAGTCTAAAAACACCCTTAAAGAAACATAAAATGTTACTTCTGTGCACCATCTGGCAGGAGATTGTCGCCTTGTCTTTTCCCAGTTGTCAAACTGCAAGTTCTTCCTTCTAAATAAAACCTACTAACCAGTAAGTAGTTCTTCTGTCAGTAGAATCTGAACATATTCTGCTTTTCTGCAAGGACCAGTGTTTGAATGAAGACAATCTGTTTAGTGTTCACCTCCCCATGAGTGGCTGTCACATCAGAGAGATGAATCCAAGCTTTGACTGTGAATTTCTCTGTGCTCTCTTTTTTATCTAGACAAGATTTCCTTTGGAGCTGCTTCCCAAGCGGCACTAAGTAGCTCCTCAGTTAGTAGCTGATACTTCACTGTAACAAAATTACTTTGTTTCTTTACTATATGTGTGCTTTGTGTTTTCACCTAGATGGAACCAAGACTGACAAAATCTTTGTTTTTTCTCATGGAGAAATTAAAAAACTTAACTTCTGCAGAGAGATGTTGAAGTTTTGTTCTCTTAGTGTTGGAGACCAGTGGAGTGGACTGTCCTGCATCAATCAGAGCAGATCTTGTTTGTCTTACACACTGTTTTTTTTTTTACTTTGGCAAGTACTCTGTTGTGTCTGATGGCTCCAAAGCAACTGTATAAAAGAACTTTTTCTATAGATGGGTTTAGTGTGACATGCATTTTTCAGTTTCTGTTCCTAAAGGTTCCTAAAAGGGCTGTTTTTAAAATTTCATTCTCTGAATCAATAAGCACTCTAGAAAATGAAGGTAGTTACTTAAGAGTAATGTTTTTCAAGTTGTTCTGTTTGATGCTCTTCTTCTTGCCATGTCTTGAAACACTTAGCAGAGTTTGAGGTGCCAGAAATTCAATGCTGAGGATTTGAAGGACAGGTTGTGTGAGTGGGAGAGCAGTGTTCATATATACCTGACAGGTATTTTCAAAAAAATCTGTAAAGTCTGTAGGCACAGATATTTGAAATGTGCAAACACAAATCTATAGCTAGGTAGTAGTTTTCAAAGGTTAGACAGTGGTGAATGAAAAACTAGAAGCCTTTTGGGAAGGCCTGTATTTAGAAACATTAATTTCTTTCTACAGCATGCATTTTCTTTCACAGAGGAACAATAATATTGCCAGTCTAGTGTCCCAAATAAAACAGCAATGAAAACAGTTCACAGAAACATTACAAATGACTATGAATATGAATTGTTGCAGTTAAAAATTGGTAACTTCTTTTGTTCTTACAGGTAGCTCATCTTTTCATAGATATTCTTGAGGGGAAAATAATTTCTAGTCCATCATTTAGAAATATTTTTTAAATACTCAAATGGTTTTTGTCCTTTGATTTAATAACAATCAAGAAGTATGTAAAAATCTTAGTCCTTCACTAGCTGTGTAACTTAAAATTAAGTGTCATCTCTGGAATCAATGACTTCAGCAGGGTTATTCCAGTGATTATACAAGCTGCAAGTCTAATGGTATATAATTTTGCTATTTAGCCAAAATTCTCTAAAAGTTGTGGTCTTCTAGCACCATAATCTTTTACCAGTAATTCAGAATTGTATTTAATGCAATAGCCGCATAATGTTTCTGTAGTAGCACAGTTTGTACAACTGTATATAGCAATTATTCTGTTTTACCTTAGAATAGAACTAGGAAGTAGCATAATGTTTAAAACCCAGTAGGAGGCATCTCTAGTCTCCCAACCCTTGTCAGAAATGCAAAAAAATTGAAAGTATATGCATGACCTCTAAAAAGGAAGGTTATATGAAGGGAAGAAAAGGTTCTGGTCTTCTGATCTCTAACTAACTGCCTGTTTTGCATTACATGAAACATGCTCACTTGTGTCTTTTCTATTTAACCAAAACATGCAATAATGTTTACTCTTTCTGTTATTCCAGATACTATATATCAAAAGGTGCTATTGTTGATCAGCTTGGGGGAGATTTAAATTCTACCCCACTTCACTGGGCAACAAGGTAGGAAAAAGTCTTCTGAAATTTTCTCTCTGTTTCTTTGCTTAACATGGAGTACTGATAGTTTTATGAAATGGCTGTATTTTATGGGAATACTTTGTACTAGAATTAATTCAGGCTTTGATAACTGAGCTCACTGTGAGTGAGGTATGTTTGAACTAAAGGAGCTTTCAGAATATGTTTTTTTCTGATGTAGAGGAAGATGATTGCCACAATAGGAAAACAAGTGAAGTATAGGCAACTTACCTTACTCTTACTTCTGAGATCTTATTTTTGTCAAATCATCTGAAGTTCAGTAGCACTTTTGCAGATGGGTCTTGGCATGATTTCGTGTGACATTGTCCTTGCAGTGTTCTGTTGCATATGTGGATTTTTTTTAATATGTACTTAAAATCAGGTTTCTTATGTAGAAGATGGTCAGAGAATGATAAATGGCTGGAAAAATTGAAGACAGCCTTCAAGCAGTACCTGCTCCTTCAGACAACCACCTAGTAATAGGTGGGAAAGAAACATTGTCCGTATTAATATCTTTACTGTAGATTGCAAAAGGAGACTTGGAAAATTAGCTTTTGGAAGATTTAATGTATCAAAATAATCTGTTTGCTAGAGGTGAGGACTTGGTTGTTAGCCCCTATTAAAGATTTTAACTTCTATATTTCTTTTTGTTACAGATCACAGTCTATGATTCTGTGGTAATAGCACGAAATCTTGACTAAATTTCCTGGTGTTCATTCATACCTGTAATCTGTTCTGTGAAGCATTGTCTGAAGCTGCTTCTGAAAAATTGGAAAGGTCTTTTGCTCATGTCAGAAACTGTGTACTGACACTTAGGCACTGTGTCTGAAAGAGGGATTTGCCTATGCTCATTATGACAAAAAGATGCATAAGCTTTTAACATAGTGTGGAGGAAATGTAGACCTTCAGTTTTCCTTTTTTTCCCCTATTTTTGTTTTACTACAGTTTTTAAGCTCCACAGAAAGTGAGAGTATCTAGCCAGTTTGACATCTCTTAAAATAGCAGGTTTCATACAGCATTTGGAAGTCACAGCAGACTAGATTTTTAAACTATAACTTGTTTTTTTGTTGACTGTCTTTTTTGCTGTGCAGTACAGTTAATCAAATTGCATGGAACGAATGTACTATATGCATAGAATTTCTCATATGAATGAGTTTGCTTACTCAGTTGGAGAATCAGATCATGACAGTTGCTGTTTTTAAAGTATGAGTTAAAGTGTGGGAGTTCTCATAGTGTAATTAACTGCTAAACATCCTTGTATTTCAGTATTCAAATTTTAAGAGTTTTCCTGCATATAGTTATTCAGTTGTTCGTTTTTTCTGTTTTGTTACATTTAGACAGGGTCACTTATCCATGGTTGTACAGCTGATGAAATACGGGGCAGATCCGTCGCTAATTGATGGAGAAGGATGTAGCTGTATTCATTTGGCTGCCCAGTTTGGACATACTTCGATTGTTGCTTACCTGATAGCAAAGGGACAGGTAAATTTTAAGTAATACCATATTTACATAGATTCTACTAAGATTTAGAGTAGGAACACAGTTGAAACTTATACCTGTCATTAAGGAAATGCAAAATATTTACTTGAATAAATATAAAGATAATTTCATGTCCTTTTTTGTAGACTACAGTGTTGATGTGCCACCTATTAAATTAATTTCCTGCAACAGTGGTCTGAGTACTTTGGCTTTTATTCACACCTGTCTAATGTAGTATATGGAAATTCTAATTCTTTATTTCTAATGAATTTAATCTTTAAATGTAACTATGACAGAGGTAGCAAGTGTTGCAGAATTCTTCATAGAATCATCAGTTATACATGGATAAAGAATCTAGTGACATATCAGTCAACAACTTTTAATTTATTGCTGTTCCTAATTACTTCCATGTGTAAATAGAAAACCAAACAACCCCAAACCTTCTTGCTAGCCCCTTATATTACTGCTTGATCAGTAAAGTGTGTATTTAATGTGTATTCATTACTGTTCCTGTTGTGTGTCATCTGTCGTTCTGTCTGCTCAAAAACTTGATCGTGTTTTTGCTACGCACCCTGCACTGTAATTTGTAGATTTACTCACCCACAGGCATGTGCCTGAAGCACAAATTTGAATTACTGTGTAAACCATACAGAAAAGTCAAAGCCCTCCTCTTGTATGACAGTACTCCTAAAGCTGTTCACACTTCTGTATTCTGCTTATTCTTTCAAATACTAAGTGCGATATGATCCAATGAGTCATGTAGAATATGAAATCAGTGAGTTTGGTCTGTATAAAACAAATACTAGATTTGCTCCAGAAAATAACTTATACCTGTATATGTAAAAAACCCCAAGCTATTGCTCCAGGCAGTATTCAGTTTGTATCTGTTTGGTAAAACGGTACTTAGTGTATGATAAAGAGTAAGCTAGGCAAAAGAAGAGGCTGATCCTATTTTGTGTAATTGCTGTTTTGTAAGAAATAATGATTGGAGAGGAATGCGTTTTCATGAGGAGCAAGTTTTGTATTTTCTTCTCAAATTACGTATAATTGTATGTGGGTTTTATGTTACCAGAAAAATCTTGCTAATTTTATACAAGTGTGAACTTGTTTAAAGCATAGCATTAATAAAGAACTAATAGCTTTTAAAGTATTCTACTGTGATTATGAAGTCTCCCTGTGTTTGTCTTCATGTTTGTATACAGATTTGTTTCTTTGAACATATAATGCTTCAATTCAAAAGAAGCTGTCTGTCTTTACATGCGTACATACATAAAGATACAAAAATTGCCTTAAAAATGAAATCTGTTACTTTGAAAACAGCTCTTCTTATCAATAGTTTTTAAAACAGTGATTTTTATTAAATCCCTCAAATATTATCAAGTATGGTTTTGGTATTTTTTCCATGATGTAAATTTAAATTAATTTTAGCAGTAATTTTTCACAGCGCTTCAAAAAGTTCAGCTTTAAAAATTATGTATTGATTTGTATGTTTAAAATCTAGTACTATCAATAGCATTGTAATAACAATCCCTAAAATAGTTCTCTAGCTTTATTACATACAACTACAGAAACTACATGGTTTATCTAGAAGCCATGGGAGGTAGATGATTCTGGTTTTTAATTTTCCTTTAATTAGTACTGAGGTCATTAATCTCTTCTCTTTATTTCTTTCCCCACCTTCTTTGTGGTGCTGAGATTTGGATTTGGAAACTTGAACTGCTTTTGCTTCTGTGGGCTTACCCTTTATACTACTACTTAATTGCCTTTTGTCTTTACAGAGACCAGGTTCCCTTATATCCAAAGAGTAGGCTAGCCCTTGTTCTGAACCTAATTGTAGTACCTATGTGGCAAATGACAACTAAATAAATGTCAAAATAAGGGTCAGCGTAGGCTGTTTTGCTGTGTTAGTTCTGATCCCGATGCCTTTGTGGATGAATGTGGTCAGAGAAGAGCCAACTTTCATATATGAATAGAGGACTGACAGGTGGATTAAGAAATCACTCCTAATTGCTAAATTGTCTGTTTTTGAGGCAGCTGGAACCCAACTTCAGTGTTGCTGTTTCACTCTCTTCTGGGCTGCAGCAGCCAATGGTTAAATTTGTAATCTGAGGCTTGAGTCCAGCCCTCTAGCTTCTGGAGTGTGGTGAGGGGAAAGAACTCTTGGTCAGATACCCTCTGGCTTTGACTGGAAGTGAACCAACTTTCATGCCAGCGAGTACTACTCAGCCAAGAGGCAGCAGAGGTTGCTTTTTACTTAGTCATGTCTCGTACTGAATTCTGAGAGACTGATACATGGCTGTATCAGAATTTAAACATGTTATTTGTGTCAGTAGGTTGCCTGGGTCAAAATCAAGCCTGGGACAAGTACATGATATAAATATAATCAGAAATCAAATAACAGAATCTGTAGAACAGTTCAAGTTTAGGTAAGATCTTTATATAAAAAAAATGTGAGGAAGAAAAATTGAAAAAGATCTTGAAGGCACTTAAAAATGTCCAGCGTATAATTTGACAGCTTGATATTGTGCTTATGCTACTTAAAATGCCAGAGGCGTATCAGGACCTTGTGTTCACCTGGAATAAGTTAAGATATGGATGTGGTATACGAATGGTTGAATAGTGTGTTCTGATCCTGTGCATGTGTGAGGTAACTTAATCACAGATAATGAGTGACTATAAAGTTGCTCGTTGGATAAAATCATATAAGAAATATTCTAGTTCTAAAATTATAGTTTAACTATTTCTTACTCATAGTTCAACTATCATTTTCATAGTTTACTAGCACTTACTCATCAAGTGCATTTTTTGTTTATTCTCAGAGTTGCAATTTTGTATGTTAACTAATGTCTCGAGCTGTGTAGGGTCGCCTTCTGGGTGATGGCTTAGAAGTAGGTGGCATCTAGGTTAGGAGATGCCAGTGTGGTACCAGCAATCTTGGTTACTCTGGTTCTGTGGTCCATGAGCAGTGCTCCTAAGCATTGTCACCTCAGTTGCCACTGAGGCTCCTTCTCTCTACCAAGCTCAGGCCAACATTAAGACACTGAACCAAGTGTTTTATTTCCTAGACCAACTCAGAGTACATTACTTACAGAATTATAAGTCCAGTTGTGTTCTTCCTTATGACTTTCAAGACTGACTGTGTGTTTGATGGACTAGGATATTCAGAACAGAGCTTCTGTTTGAAGGAATGAGGTAGGTTTAGTTCTGTGTGTTATCTTCCTTGTTGGTCTGTGCTCTGTTCGTTCCATAGGAATCTCACAAAATCTCTGCTTCTAGTCAGTAACTAGCATGTCTTTCCTAAATTAAGAAATATTGTCAGACTTATATCACCCTTACCGATAACTCTTCTTTACTATGTGCTTTTTAAGCCTGTTTTCCTTTCCCTGGGCAACAGTTCATGTGAAAGGGATCTTTCCCTTATGGAGAATAGGATTTTGAACAAGGATGTGATGGGTCTTTTCTATGAAGGTTTGTGTTTTGTGAAATAAGCAGTAATGGTTCTAAAGAGGAATGCATTCCTGGTTCCTTTCTGTGTAATTTGATGTAATTCTGAGTGAGATCTCTTGATGCATTCTGTGCTTTTGTAAAGGCTGTATTGTATCACAGTACAGGTTTGACCATTGCTTGTTAAATGTCCTGGTAAGCCTAATGCTGCTCTGATCTCTAGCTGCTCTTCAGAATCCTTCCTTGTCAACTCTTGCTTTCAGAAGGTAGTATTAAGCAGCAGAGGAGTTGCTGCAACTCCTTTTCATGCAGAAAGCTCTTTCTCCCCAGTATTTTTGCCTCTCTGAAGGCTTTTTGTGCAATCTTGTATTAGTGTCCTAGGACTAAGTCTGGTTATCTTTGCATGTGCCAAGTTTCTTCTCTTTCAGAACCAGAGTTGTACTTTAGAAACAAGAGGAAATTTTGCCAGCTGTGGTCCACAGGGTTCACACTTGAATCATATGCAGAGGGCAGCAGTATGTGCAATTTTTGATCATTGCATCACTTATTATTGGAATCTTTGATTCTTGCAGTGCTTGCATCATGTCCTAACAGCACAGGCACACCCCTCCATGAGCACTGATCTGTCACTGAGAATTAAACAAGAAATTAATGCTAAAGTGCCTGTTGGTACACACCAGAATTGAAGAATGGTGTCTTAATATGTACCAGCTGCTGAAGGTTTACTTTTTTGCCTCAGTCCTCTGGTAAAAAGCAGGAACAGAGCTTCCTTTCTAAAATCTCTCACTTGTTCTATGGTTATGGTAATGATCTGGAGAAATAACAAGGAATTTTTCATGAGAGGTTTGTTAGAGCATGTGTCTGCTATCCACAGCTACATCATCTTTGTTATGTCTACACACCAGTGTGCAAGTTGATCTTAGTTGCTTTGCTTCTCATTAAAGTTCCTTTGAAAAGGGGTCTACCTCAGACAATGTAGTAGCTTAATATGAGTAATAACTGTAGCCTGCCTAGGTAACTTATGTGCAGGGAATAGTCTGGAGCTCATGAGTATGGGTTTTTCCTTTTAGCTGAGTGTCACCTAGTGTGCAAAGTGTAGTTTGGATTTGTCAGGTGGAATCACTGAAGGAATTGTTCTACTTATATCCAAACACATTCCTGCTGTCACAAAGAGGCACTTTTCTATACGAAATCTGAAGATGAAAGTGATTGTTCATGTTGTGGTAATTTGTACAATCTTCCAAGTATGTAGTTCACACAGTGTGAGCTGTGAATCAGTGGTGCTTCTCCAGGATGAATGAATTTGAGATTGGGCAGTGGTTCTAATTTCCTTCATGATCTCAACAGGGAGTTAAAGGCAATGCCAGCAGTTGTGTGGTCCTGGTAGGCTCAAAAGGATATAGCCTATACAAGTACTGTGGGCAAACAGAGTTGGATCCTGATCTCAAACCCTGTAACTCTTCTGAACAAACAGTACAAGCAAGCAAATCAAGTAACTGTTCTCCTCCTCCATCAACTGTGTTTTTAAAATTTCCTTTATTTATTTTTTTAAATTAAGCAACAGAGTAAAAACTCAGAAATATAAAGTTATCTGCAGACTAGAGGTGTTTTAAAAGCAATTATTTGGAGGAACTAAGTTGGATTTTCTGGGAAACAACTGCCTGGCTCAGGCTAGCAGCAGCATGAGTCACGATCCCAGGGTGCTGGGCATTTTGCAGGCTGCTGGAGCAGAGAAGGTTCTAGGGGTGACAGAAAGCAACATCATTCACTTTCTGGGTTTTTGTCAGGAATTTCTCTAACAGAAGACTTCATTGAAATGCTTTCAGTCTGATTTTCCTAGTAAGAACTGAGGGAAGTTGCATAGGAAATGCTGTCATAGCTCTGTTGCCTGTAAGGAAAACTCTTCATGTCCTGCATTATGTTAACTTGCAGTGATTTTGTCAGTGCTGGTCTGTGAAACCTGCCCAAATGTGCTTGAGAGTCTAATCTGCCTCGGAGTGTTTAGGAATTACCAACTTCCCTAGACAGGTGAGGAAAGAGGAAAAAATCCTTAGACATTAATCCTTTCTGATGGGTCTAAAAGAATTGTCTGAGTGGTGCTTTTTTGTCATTCTGTGGCTACCTTCTGTTAGCCATCGGTTTAGTCACCGCTTGATTATAGATCAGTTTTATTTCTGAGCAGATTGTTTTTATTAATGGCTTTTTTTCAACTTTAAAATTCTCTGGCGTCCATTAACTTGATATCCAGATACATAAATACCTTTGGAACTCAGTGAACTGAGGAAAATTGCTTTGCAAGTGGAAAAACAGATGCAACTAGCGTTTAGTAGGATGTAAGGATTCAGACAGTGGTATTTATAGTAATTTGTCAAGTATCTTTTTAAATATAGGTGCATTATTTTAATTTTGTTCTGCTTTTGAATGCAGTAATACACCATCTATATATATCTTTAATGTTGCAGATTAATAGTTAATTAGAAATTACTGGTCTTACACAGCATGACTATTTCATAGTTTCCAAAGTAGATTGGAATGGTTATATTTTGGCAATGGTGGCGTTAATGTTTATTTTCACTTTTTAAATTCTGTTTGCTAAAAGCTTGCCAGTTTTTTTTCCAATTCAGATGATTAGTCTCAGAACACTGCTTCTCATTGCAAACCTTGTATCTGCTGGGTCTTGAGTATGCTTACTTATCTCACCGATTTTTTTTTTTTTTTCGTTTTTTTAGGATGTAGATATGATGGATCAAAATGGAATGACGCCTTTAATGTGGGCAGCTTACAGAACACACAGGTAATTGTACCATTTTGACTTTATCTCTTTATCTTAGTGTTAACCAAGTGGCGTATAGTAGTGACTTGTTTTGGGGTTTTTTTGGAAGTATTTTTTTCTGTTATTAACTAGTCAGTGTTCTTTCCACAGTTGCCATCTTATCTTTCTTCATTTATGGTTATTGTGAATTCAGCCCACTTGGTAGCTGAGCTCCACACAGCCACTTCCTCACGCCCGCCAAGTGGGATGAGGAGGAGAATCAGGAGGGTAAAAGTGAGAAAACGCATGCGTTGCAATAAAGACAGTTGAATAGATAAAGCAAAATAAGGAATTAATTTGTTACTTCCCATCAGTAGGCAGAAGTTCAGCCATTTCCAGGTCAGCAGGGCTCTGTCACCTGTAACAGTTATTTGGCAAGGCAGATGCTGTAACTCTAATGTCCCCTGCTTCCTACTTCTCTTCCGCAGCTTTTGTTGCTGAGCACACTGCCATGCAATATTGGATATCTGTTTGGTCAGTTGGGGTCAGCTGTCCTGCTGTGTCCCCTCCCAATTTCTTGTGCACCCCCAGCCTGCTCACTGGCAGGGCAGCATGAGGAACAGCAAAGGCCTTGAGCCCGTGTCAAGCACCATTCGGCAATAGCTAAAGTGTCCTTGTGTTATCCATTCTGCTTTGGTCACAAATCCGAAACAGCACCATAGGAGCTGCTGTGGACAAGATTAACTTGATTTCAGCCAAACCCAGTACAGTGACTTTTTCAAGAGAGAAGATGCTTTGAAGAATTATTCGCTATTCCTTCTTGTGGAGATGATTGGAAAAAATTGATGAAAAATAACACTTCTCCAAAGAACAAATGTTTGAATTAGATTCCTATTTGGAAGGGCCTATCTCCATCGATTACTGGGAGGATCACAAGCTAGCTCTTACCAGTACCTGCCATTACCAACATTCTCATCTTATTTTATCTTCATCTTCTGGATTGTGAACTGGAAACTTAACATGTTTTAAACTTTCGTTGTTGAAGTATATAATCATATGCATATTTTTACAGATCTGTTAGTAATGTTACATTTTGGTAAACACAAAACTAGAATTGTAGAACAAATGTTTCATGATATCCCAGAACAAGCTATCTTAAAGGAGATCCTGTAAAAATCAACAGAATGGTGGTTGATTTTGGTGGGAAGGGATTTTTGGGTCATTCATAATTGGCAGCAAAAAATGTCACTTTGCTTTTACATAGTGTGTCTGTTCAATGATCTTCATAGAAATTGAATGCATGGGCAATAAGTTGGGATGTATTTGAGTTCATCTGTAGATCTAACAAGAATTCTCTTTTCTAGTGTGGATCCAACGCGATTGCTACTTACATTTAATGTTTCGGTTAATCTGGGAGACAAATACCACAAAAACACAGCATTGCACTGGGCTGTGTTAGCAGGAAATACTACAGTTATTAGTCTTCTGTTAGAAGCTGGAGCTAATGTTGATGCTCAGAATATTAAGGTAAATGTTTGGTCTGTTTTAATTGTAAGTGGTTTGAGGCAGAAATAACAGAGCCTGTGATAAGTCTCAAGAATAGGTTATTATTGTGGGTATAGTGGGATCATGAAGGTGGAGCAAAAGCAATGCCACTAATGTGTCATTTGGCAGTTTTTTTCCTAGCAGTGATGCGTAACCACTAGATTTGCACCATAAAAGATACTGAAGTAAATAATGTAACAATGATTATCTGTAACTATAGGCGAGTGGAGTGTGCAATTAGATTGCATGTGTGAAGACCGGTGTATTTGGATGCAAAGTTGGAAACCTGACAGAATATCTTCTAGTGGAAGTTCTGAGGTGACTGTTTGTTGGAGTGAGATGTTAGACATCTCTGTCCTTTTTCAGAGAGCTGACAAATTCTCTAGTCAGTCTCCCAGTACCAGTAAGCAAATTGGAGGCCTGAAAATGCCAGTAGGACTAAAATAAGCAAAGAGGCTCTTTTTTTGCATGTGAACTTAACTTGCCTGATTACTAGAATTTCTTAACAATGAATCTAGATTCTGTACTAACAGAGCCCATCTCCAGCATATGTTAGACCAGCGAAAACAGCTCTTAGAATTTCTGTCATAGACTTGGAGCTTCTCCAGCCTTGGAAGGTGTGCCTTTGGAATGTGGTTTTTGTCCATTACCTCCAGATTCTCTGTATATCAAATTAGATGCATTTTGCTACTCAAGCTGTTTCGTCTGTGGTGTCAAAGAATTCACTTTCAGAAAAAGAATTCTCTACTCAATTTCTCTTCAAATATTTGTGTTTTCCACTTAAAGAGTGTTACAGGCAGAGTGGTTACACTTGAAAACACAGCTTTAATGTGTTAACACATAATTTAATTTCACCATTTTTCGTACTGATTGAGATGACCGGGGCCTATTTTGCTTGGCCACAAGTGATAGAAATATATCAAAAAAAAAAAAGTACGCATCAGTTTTCTTGAAGAGCATGGAACAGCCTTTTTAAGGGTGCAGCCAAATTTTGCTGGCAGCTTTTTAGGTCCTACATCCACTTCAGAATATCAGAAATGTTCATAATCATGAATGAAAACTCATTGGAAGAAATCACATGGCCTTTTACATGTTTAAAACAAATCAACTAGCCTCTTGCATGCACTGAGATGTGAATATATATTAATTATTCCTGGTCTGTAAGGTCAGTTGTGTGGATGAATTATGCTTCTAGTCTCACTTCTTGTGTTGAAAAGCTATTTCCTATGCCACCTATGGTAAAAAATTAAGGTATTTTTGTGGAAAAAAACCAGTAGTCATACCTTGCTTGTCTTGACAGACGGATTAGTGCGATAGGAGTTCTAAAGTCATCAACTTACCTGCATTTCTGGACTCTTATGAAATCTGTAACAAAAATTTCTGTGTTTGGCTATATGAAAAAGTATCTGCTAGCCTGAAGTAGTTCATGGTCTTGCCTTCCTTATTGACAGACAGCAGCAGTCAGTAGAAAAATAGGTTTCTGAACCTGCTGGATCATGATGTCTTTCCAGTCATGCCAGAAGACATGTGTCTGGTTTCACTGACCACTGCCTATCTTCTGCAGTGGAGTCTAGGTTTCTTGCGTGCCTTCTCAGGTTTTTAGGATCTTCAGAGGATCAAAATAATTTGAGCAATGTCAGTTTTGCCATCCAGCAAGTGACTTTATAACGGATGCTGATTTAAGTGGTAGTGAATGTATAGGAAATATAAAAGTTTGGTTGATTCTTAAAGGAAAATAGAAGCTCAGTTTGGTGCGCCTCCTTTGACTGTTCAGCAAAATAATTTTCTTTGAGCAAAAAACTAATTATGATGTGTTTGGCTCGTGTTTCCTCAGAAATAAAAGGAATTGTGAAAGGCTTCTTTCTGATGCAGTCACTTCCAGGTTTCTGTAGCACTATCTAGTGAAGTCCTTTTCTCAGATAGCCCACGGAATTGACCAAGAATGGTGGTAAGACAGCTGAGATTAAAGAAATACACTGGCTGAAAGCTGTTCATCTTCTTCAAATGATGAAGTGACTGAAATAATAGATGCGAGAATTGACTTTATTGTTATCAGCTCTAGTTAGTCTGTGTTAAAAAGGCATGTGCTGCTGGCTGCCTAGGCTCAGAACAAACTGGGACCAGTCATCTCAGAAGATGTTCTTTACTTTGCATGACAGTTTAGGAAGTATTTGAACAATAGCACTCCTATTCTAGAGCAAAGCTTGATTCAAGTGAGTTAGTCCTGTTTTGTTATTTACCCTCCTTTTATTATGCTGTACAAGAAATTAGTATTTTCCTTTCGGTAGTAAGATACTTTCTTTTTTTCGTTTTGAGAACCAGATTAATGTTAGAGTTGGAAGGTGCTTTTCAGTATTCAAAGTAGAGTGGGTTTTTTTGTTTGGTTGATTTTTTTTCTTAAGGAAATTTTCTTGCCATACCAGTGGACAGATTGGGCAGACGAGGACAGGATTTCCCAGGGAGCTGGGTTATCACTGGGGACTTGGGGAAAATTTGTAGATTTTATTTGAATATAAGCAGAAACTCCTTTTTTTAGTAGAGAGATATAGAGACCCAGAAGAGCTCTTATGGTCTAAGAAAGTTTTGGTTTTTTTTTT